>CM076256.1:7601779-7706779 GCA_038380765.1 Odontothrips loti | reverse complement strand
AGGTGCAGTATTTCAGACGCGCGCGCTGTCCCCACTCAACGTGACATGTGTGTGTGTGTGTGTGTGTGTGTGTGTGAGAGAGAGAGAGAGAGAGAGAGAGAGAGAGAGAGAGAGAGAGAGAGAGAGAGAGAGAGAGAGAAAGACAGACAGACAGACAGACAGACAGACAGACAGACGGACGGACAGAGAAACAGACAAGCAGACAGATAAACAGACAGGCAGACAGACAGACGAAACCAGCGCGGATTCTCGTCCCGGGTACCGTCTGCCTTCGGCGTTTGTTGCAGTGGCAAGCAAAGGTATCGCCTTCTCCATCGCAGTGTCGCCCCTCTACTCCCCGCCTGCTGCTGTCACACCGCTCATCTTCCGCTGTTCTCTTCCCGCCCCCTCCTCCTCCTCCTCCTCCTCCTCCTCCTCCTCCTCCTCCTCCTCCTCCTCCTCCTCCTCTCATGCCAGGCATGGATATAGTATTTTAAATACCACATCCATGATGCCGGTCCGGAGGCGGAGGGCGCCTGGTAAGGTAGGCAGCCTCCATCTCGCACTGCACGAGTGCCCTGCGGGCTGGCCTACCCTGGCATTGGCAGGCGCCCAGCGTACCACCACCACCACCACCACCACCGCTGCCACCGCTGCCACCGCCACCACCGCTGCCACCGCCACCACCACCACCACCACCACCGCCACCACTGCCACCGCCATCACCTCGGATAGGGAGTTTCCCAACGTGGAAACGGAAGTTGAAGTACAAAAACACTTCCAGACCGGACACTCTCGAGGGCATGTATGAGACATCTGAATGTCGTTTTGAGTGGATTTGGAGGTAAGGCCGCATATTTGTCACGGTGCTTGTGCGTCGAAGATTCTCATACCTGCTCTCGAGGGTTTCCGTTCTGGAAGAGTTTTTGTTCTTCAGCTTCCGTTTGGAAGCCTCTATTCGGGCGCTCGTTGCCGTTCGGACCAACGCCACAGAGCTGCTGTGGGCAAAGGTTGAACAACGGGCGGTTTTGGTCCGAACTGACGTATCTCTGTCTCACTCCGCTCTCCGTCCTGCTGCATCGCTGCATCTCACTCTGGACGCGACGGAACCGCCCGGTGGTCATCTGTGGTTGTGGGTTCTTTAGCCGGACCGAGGCGGGCGAAGTGACACCGGCGCCTTGGGCTGCCTTTGGCTCGCGGACTTTGTTGCCTAATGACGACCGTGCGGAGTGTACGGAGCGGCAGAGGCCCAGAGTACCACAGTAGTGGTGTCGTGCGACCGCCACCGCGGCGGCGGCGGCAGCAGCAGCAGCAGCAGCAGCAGCAGCAGCAGCAGGACTTGGTGGCTGCAGTAGCGGTAGCATCGATGACTTCACTGGAAAACACCGGTGTTGTATACGGTGACAAAAAATATGTATAAAAAAATCAGAGAAAATCAAACTAAATCAGGTTGGGGAAAAATCAAAATCAAAAAAGTCATATAGACGACAAAAACGGCTCAAAAATCAGAAAAATGCTAAAGAAAATTCATAATAGAGAGAAAACACAAAATTGTTGGTTTAAAACCAAGGTTTTTAGAAAAATGGTTTTTTCCTTGTGAAAAAATCAAATGGGCAGTGATGCCCCCCTCCGTGACGGCGGCTGCTGCAGTGGCTGCTGCAGTGGCTGCTGCAGTGACTGCTGCAGTGGCTGCTGCAGTGGCTGCTGCAGTGGCTGCTGCAGTGGCTGCCGCAGTGGCTGCTGCAGTGGCTGCTGCAGTGGCTGCAGCTGCTGCTGTAGTTGTCTGCAGCGCCCTGCCCTATCCCGCGGCCCGCGCGGGGCTTTGGCGCGGGAGGTGGATCCCCGTCGTGCGCCGCGGTCCGTCCCGCGGCCGGGGGCCCGGGGGCCCCGTCATCTCCTACCCCCGGCCGGGCCCCGGCCCGCCCGGCCCGCCGATGACCAGCCCAGCACCCGCCGCACCGCGGCCACAGCCCCAGACCAGACCGACCGGGACCGGCCCGCCGAGCAGCTAGGACAGCTCCGCTCTGCTCCGCTCTGCTCCGCTCCCTCCCAGACTCTTATCAGCCGCAGCGGCCGCTCGGCTCGGGCAGGGCAGGTTAGGCTGTGGAGGCCTTGTGCGGTGTGGTGTCAGTGCTGGTCGGGACGGGGCGCCGCCAACACACGGGGACGACGACGCGGACCTCTCCACGCGCGCGGCAGCAGCGGAACGAGTTCGGCGTCGACGAGGACGGGGGCGTTGACGGGAGAGTGCAGCACGCAGCCGGCGCCGCGCCGCCACAGGAGGTAAGGCCGCGGAAGCAGATGGTGGGTGTCAGGCCGGACTGGCGTCGGTGCCGCTCTTCCCCTCCGCGTGCTCCCCAAGAAGAACACCCTCTTCCACCGCGCGCGGCGCGGAGCCGCCGCCGCCGCTGCTGCAGCAGTAGGAGCAGTAGCAGCAGCAGCAGCTGCAGCATCTCCCATCCAAGATTGAAAGCTCTTCTCTATCGCGGCCCGGATCAACATGTGCTGACTCTGGTCTCGTCCCGTCTCGTCCCGTCCCGTCCATGTCCCAGCCAGTCCAGTCCTCGCCCTGCAGTTGTCCGCTCCGCTCCGCGCCGGTGCAGCGCGCCGCGTTACGTCCAGACCACCGCCGCGCCACGCAGCGCCACGCCACGCCACGCCACGCCACGCCACGCCGCGCCAGGCCACATTCCTACCCATCCCATCATTGGCGGGAGGAGGTACCCACTAAGCCAAAGTAAACAAATCGCCGGACTGGGGCTGCTGGGCTGCTCTGCCCGGCTCTGCCGCTCCAGGATGCCCAACCCGAAGCCATGCCAGAGCCCGCAGCCCGCCCGGGCAGTCCTCGTCTCCAGTCCTGTCCCGTCCCCGCCGCGCGGCCGCCGCCCGTCCTTAGCGCGCGTGCGTGCGCCTGAGTTCGCGTGTCCGCGTGCGTGCGTGCTGGTGCACCCCTCTCGCTGAGTGTCACTCACTCCAAACTCAGGTTTGCTTCGGTTTAGGTTAAGCGGACCGTCGTCGTCCTCCGCAAGAGAAAAAAAAATCCTGGTCAAACACACAGCTGAAAAAATGAGTCTTAAAATTTCAACATCTTCTCATGAGATGATCAAATATCGCTCCAGGGGTCTGTAGAACACCGGGGAGTTTGATAGTTGGCGTATTCCCAGCCAGGAATAGATCGTCGAAATCGTTACCAAATCGATGTCGATAGTGTCGAAATTTTGTCGTAGCTCGATGTTGTCATCGCTTATTTGTCAAATCGACTTCCGATTGCTTCCGAAACCATTTCGATATCGAATCGACGGTGGATGACATCGATTTCTTTGAATTTTTCGATATCGAATCGACGTCGATTTGATGTCGTTTCGACAGCCTAATCCTGGCTGGGTTTTTCAATACCTGTTACTTTACTCCGTATTGATATTGACCGACGTGAGGGTGATGTTGAGAAGTGTATTTGCGCGAGGATCGACCCTCGAAGCGAACTGTTCCGGGCGCGTGCCTGCAGGGTAGGCAACATGACGTGTATGCACGCACGCGTGTCGTGCGGGCTAGCCTACCCCAGCATTCGCAGGCGCCACGAGGTACGAGGAAATTCGGACGTCACCTTGTGTCGGGAGTTTCGTATTTTTGGTGCGGCTGATCCGGAACGCGGTGCGGCACGGCACGGCACGGGCACGGTATCGGCATGTGCCCCGCTGCACCGGCGCCGGCAACAAGAAGCTTGCCGACTCGGTCACATATTTAGAAATGTCCTTAACGCGATGCATAAGCCGTCTGCCGACTCAGCTGTCGCCCCAGCGGCCGCCGCCGGCGGCAGCAGCGGTAGCAGCGGTAGCAGCGGCCTATTTGCGCAAAGTTTTAAGTGCTTCAACAACTTTTTCGACGACTAATGTTCCAACAGGCGAGTATACGGTATGACACGCTCTCATGGCGCCCGCCCGACACCTGACTCTCCTGCTGCTAGGCGGCGCCCGGCGGGGACCAGCGTCACTCGAGTCACGGCAATAGCGTATTCCGGAGAGGAGCCGAAACGGAAGTGAGAAGCTACAGAGAATCACAAGAGCAGATCCAGGGAACCGCAGCAGAGAGTATCTCCGGTCATCTTTCGTCACTCTCCCATCCTCCGGAACTTCTTACTTCCGTTTCGGCTCGTCGCCGGACTGCGCTATTTCGCATACCGCCGGGCGTTCGTCATCCCGCGCCCGACTGTCTCACACCGAACGGCGCGTGCCGATGCCCGAATTTCTCATACAGCCCGGAATTCGCGCCGCGTGCCGTGCGGTATGCGGCGAGCGCACCGGCAACGCCAGGGCACCCAACGTGAATCACCCGGTAAACATTTCGCGCGCGGCTCTCGGCTCTCCCCCGCGCGGGCACCGCCCTGCATAATGTCACGGCCCGCTCTGCTCCGTGGTAGTTCGCGCGGGCAGTAATGACGAGAGGAAGGCGGTGCGCCTGTAATAACAAGCCCGCTACTTATTGCATTATTGCCAAAGCGAATCAATAATCATCGGCTCCCATTTCTTTATGGCCGCCATTTGCATGCGCTCGCCCGCCGCGTGAGTGAATAGACCCATCAGTCAGTTCGGGCTGCCGAGACTGCGTGGCGGGAAAGCAGAGAGCGACGATTGTTCAATGCACGGCGCCGACTGCACCACTCGCACCGACTCCTTTGGCACGCGGACAGCAAATAAGGCTTGAAACTCACCTTGAAGGGGTCTCAGCGCCAATAGATGACGATGTAATCTCGCCGTGGAATCGGGGAATCCCTAAAGAACGGAAGTTGGCGGAAGAGAGAAGGAAAAGGCGGGTACGGGCTTAGTAGTATTTTTCACAGTGCACATTTGACTTTGACCTCCCTCCTCCCTCTCGTCGTGTTGCCACGTGCGATCTGAGATGACGAGGGTGTGTTCATTCGGACCGCCGTATGGTACATGTGTAAACTATGGTTTGCAAGCTCTGAAATGAATGAAAACTGGGGCACCTTTTCGTTTTTAATTTAGACTCGCGAAAATAAGGGTGTGGTCCTCTTGCTTCTACTGTCCTCCAAACCTTATCAAGATGACGTGAGATACCCACCTCCCCATCCGGTCCTCTCACACCTTTTACCTACCCTTCATGGATCGTCACGGGTGAGCCAGATGGGGCGTCCCCAAGCAATAAGCCCTTACCGAGTACTTTTGGCAGTAGTCTGCTCTTATCCTCATCTATTCTCCTCGTTAAAGAAAGGGAGGGAGGGAAAGGTGACGGAAGTGTTTTGCTTTTGCTCCGCAGTGATTCCTTGTTGTCCCTCGACCACCGACGTGAGAACGAGTTAAAAACCCTCCGCCGCCCACCCCCAACCACACTTTGTCTTTGGGTTTGCAACTTAGCGTTCCGCATCACAAAATTTCACAACGGTATAACGTTGCAAAAAGAAAAACAAAACAGTGACGGTGGTCACAAGTTTTCGTAAAGACCATCACAAAATGACCGATCGTCACATAAATGTGTGATGGACGTTAGGAAATTTGTGAAGACCATCACTTTTTTCCACTTGAGTTTGATAGCCTGTACAGACTATGACGGGCATTGCGAGGTATTACTTTGGCACTACGCTAGTATAACTTTGGCACTACGCTTGGTATTACACGCCTTATTACAGGGCACCCTGTACAGAGCATAACGCGAGTGGATATCCCCTCGGTACTCTGAAACGCAACGTTGCAAATTTTTTGTCACGTAACGCTGCAAACTCAGAAACAGTGGTTAATCACTTCCAACGGAATGGCTTCTGAGAGTGTATGATCTTATTGAGAGGTCTTTTTGTAGCCTCACTTCCGGCTGGGCTATCGGAATATACTGCCGGACCAGGTCGCCGTCATCACCTTGACGTCCTGCTGACGAATCGGGCCGCTGCCAGGGACATTATTACGACGCCATTATCTCTTGATAGACTCCCCCGACTGCTCCTCGATACTTCTTTAATTTTTTTTTTTTTTTTTTTTTGGTCTGGGAGTGTACCACATACCTATGCCACCGAAAACAACGTACGGCAGGTCTGTACACCCAGCCTAGGGGCCCCGGGGGCCTCGGCAGGGCCGGCCTGGATGTCTCGAGTGCAGCGTCTACTACAGAAATAGGTAAATAGGGCGCTGCCCCACGTCCTTCGGGGGCCTTGGGTGGCCGTGACTGACCTTCCCTGCCCGTGCCCCCCCCCCCCTCTTCTCTCTCTCTCTTTCTCTCTCTCTCTCTCTCTCCCTCTCCCTCTCTCTCTCTCTCTCTCTCTCTCTCTCTCTCTCTCTCTCTCTCTCTCTCTCTCTCTCTCTCTCTCTCTCTCTCTCTCTCTCTCTCTCTCTCTCTCTCTCTCTCTCTCTCTCTCTCTCTCTCTCTCTCTCTCTCTCTCTCTCTCTCTCTCTCTCTCTCTCTCTCTCTCTCTCTCTCTCTCTCTCTCTCTCTCTCTCTCTCTCTCTCTCTCTCTCTCTCTCTCTCTCTCTCTCTCTCTCTCTCTCTCTCTCTCTCTCTCTCTCTCTCTCTCTCTCTCTCTCTCTCTCTCTCTCTCTCTCTCTCTCTCTCTCTCTCTCTCTCTCTCTCTCTCTCTCTCTCTCTCTCTCTCTCTCTCTCTCTCTCTCTCTCTCTCTCTCTCTCTCTCTCTCTCTCTCTCTCTCTCTCTCTCTCTCTCTCTCTCTCTCTCTCTCTCTCTCTCTCTCTCTCTCTCTCTCTCTCTCTCTCTCTCTCTCTCTCTCTCTCTCTCTCTCTCTCTCTCTCTCTCTCTCTCTGGTGCAGCACCGCACGTAAAGCGCCTGGCGCCGCCCCCCAGCCTACACGCGTGCCCCACACGCGCCCAGATTGCAGCCCGCCGCGTTCCGCACGTGCCACTTGAGATCCATCGGCCGGCCGGTGAGCAGCGCGCCTCGAAATGTGAACGTGAATGAGAATGTTGAGGCGGGCGCGGCCTGCACGCGGGCGTGTGGGGACCGACGCTGTTCTGACGTGGGTTCGAGTACCGGCCACGGCCGCGCAGAGTCCACGACCAGACTTTCCTCTTCTGCGCGCGCGTGTTGCGCGCGGTGACGTGCCAGCGAGCCGCCCCCTTGAGTCCGATGACGTCATGTGAGGATGAGCAGCGCACGGATTGGTCAGCTCAGCTGGTGGCGGTGCATCGTGTTGCCGGACAGGACACACCCAGGCCGAGGCCCAGGCACCGGCACCGGCACCACCGGGCACACCGGGGCACACCGGGCACACCACACCCACATCACAGCCGGTCGTGGAGGCTGCAGGGCCCGTTCGTACTGTACCCGACCCACCCGCGGGTACAGTAGGACCTACATCAACATACCCCCCTCCCCCCCCCCTCCCTGCCCCCGAGCTTGCTCCGCCACCGTGAGCTGTCGCGAAGCGGCAAGCGGTGCAACAACTCCCTCTCCGCCTGATGAGATCACAATGAGAGATTTAAATCGCAAGTACAGCAGCATGCGGTCGTGCGCTAAACTTTGGGAAGAAGAAGAAGAGGGACAGAGTGGAAAGGAGCACAGGCCGATAGTGTCATAGACCGCGAGCTTGGCTCTGCATTGCAAAACCGCCGCGGGGCGACTGTCGAAATGCTTCCGGAAATATTTAAATAAATCGTAAAGAAATTTACATAATTTAGTTCCAAACTAAAACAATTCAACACATTTTTTTTTCGGTCGCAATTTTCGACCAATCTGTTGAAATATGGTGTGGTCGGAATTAATAGAGATTTCAATTCAAATTGTCTTCGACGTTTTATGAAAATCTTAGGGCTACATTTTGAATTTCGGTACCCAGTTTCCTCGTAACTTTTCGGTGCCTGTGTGACAGAGCCTACGCAGGGAGCCACGGCCTCTGTCTGAGCATGAGCCTTGGGAACGGCGACGGGCAGCGAACCAACAGCAGCGAGACCAGCACCTCGAGTAGCCGAGTCCACCCAGCAGGAGCCCAGAGTGGCTGAGGCAGCAGCAGCAGCCGCCGCAGCAGCAGCAGCAGCGACCCGTCGCATCAAATCGCACCGTCACTCGCAAAGGTAAGCGAAACACGAGAGGCAAGGGGGTGAGAAGGGAAGGGGGGGGTGTGAGAGAGAGAGAGAGAGAGAGAGAGAGAGAGAGAGAGAGAGAGAGAGAGAGAGAGAGAGAGAGAGGGGGGGGAAGGCTCTGGGCTCTGCCGTTAGGGAGTTCGACATCATCATTGTCACGGTGCTCGATTTTTCCTCATCATGACGTCGAGTCTCGGCAGACGTTTGTTTTGGACTCACGTCAATGATAAGCATAGCGCTGAATGGCCAGAACGGCTAGACATGCGGTCGCCGTGTGAACGGACGGACTGACAGATGACTGACTCCTGTGGATGACTGACTGATGATATGACTCTGACCGACTGACTGTATGACTGACACTGACTGAATGACTACTGACTTTGCTGACCATGTAGTTGACTGTTGACTGACACTGTCTGCGGACCATACGCCGCCATCTGGAGCGGTCTGTGAGGAGAGCGCCTGCGAACCGCAGGTAGGCAACACTGCCACGCACCGGCGTGGGGAAAGAAGCTGTGTTGCCTACCTCCCAGGCGCCCTCCATGCACCACCGCCAGAGTAGAAGGAGAGCGAGACAGAGCGAGACAGAAATGTATAGAACGAACGAGGGGGGGGGGAGAGGAGAGAGAGAGAGAGAGAGAGAGAGAGAGAGAGAGAGAGAGAGAGAGAGAGAGAGAGAGAGAGAGAGAGAGAGAGAGAGAGAGAGAGAGAGAGAGAGAGAGAGAGAGAGAGAGAGAGAGAGAGAGAGAGAGAGAGAGAGAGAGCGCTCTGGTATGAGAAATCGCTGGCAGGCGACTCACGCCCGTTGTCCTCCGGAGCGGAACTGGGGATGTCTATGGTGATAGGATGTGATTAAACTGTGCCGCCTCGCCCCGCCCGCCTTCTCCGTAACACCTTCAATCAAATAACAATTTGTATGCAATGCGTAGATTGGTTCTCGGCGTGCCGATTACCCTCGCTGCACTAAGTGGACCCAATGACGGCGCGCTTAATCAGAGCCGCCCCGCTCTAGCCGACTAGACGCCTGAACGGTGATTAGAGCGTAGTCGATCCCGACTAAGAACGGCGTGAACCGCAGCGGGCGCCGGTGGCAACGCTTTGGCGGCGCGGACTATGTATCGCGTAGCAGCACTTGGGATGTTTTCGGCACCGCGTTTATGAGAAATTTCCACGGCGGGTTCCGCGCAAACAAGGAGGAACAGGGGGAGGGGCGCCGCCTAGCGCCGCCGCCGGGCCGGGCCACCCGCACCACCCATGATCATCACATTCACGGGCAGGGCTGCGTGATGACACAGGAGTCATGAAGTCATGGAGACGCCACAAATCATGCACGTGTAAGGCGGTGGCGTGTGTGATTGTCGAGAGGTCGTTACATTAATAGCGCGGGCGCTGGCGGCGGCGTGGCGCCCCCTGGCGGCGGCCGCCGTCAACTGCGCCGGGCTGCCCGCCCAGATACGAGGCTCATCGTTGCGGGGTCGCGGGTTCGAATACCGAGCCGACGCCGACGCGCGGTGCGGCCGGCGTGACACATGGCCCGAAACGAAATCATTGCCAATGTCAGCGTGGTGTTGGTGTGCGTGCGTGCATGTGTGCGTGCATGTGTGTGTGCATGTGTGTGTGTGTGTGTGTGTGTGTGTGTGTGTGTGTGTGTGTGTGTGTGTGTTTGTGCACGCGGAGGGAAGGTTTATACTGCTTATCTCACCTAGCCGGGCCGGTGCGGGCAGAACATTTTGCCCCCCTGCGGCGAGAGCGGCGGCAGAGCTCGTCGGGCCTGAATGCGAACCTGAACCTGAATCTGAAATCACCTGCCGCGCGGCGCCGTATGCTCATTGCGAATCGGCGGGCCCGTACAGCAGTATGCACTCCAATCAGCGGTACGGAAAATTTATGGTGCGATTTTCGGAACGGGAAGTAGCGTGTGGAATGTCACCCCGAGCCGACCTACGAGCTGCTGCTGCTGCTGCTGCTGCTGCTGCTGTCCTGGGCCCGCGCGCCGCACAGTGTGCGCACGGGAAGCCAGGAAAAGAGGAGCTATCCGCCCCAATTAATACCGTCACGTGAGGGACAGACCGACCGACCGACCGACAGACAGACAGACAGACAGACAAACAGACTAAGAATGGAGAAAGAAGGAGTTCAGTTCTGGCGACAAAGGGACTTGAAGTGGCTGCTTCGGGCTAGACTGAGCTTGGTGGCAGGGTTTCGAAAATGGACATGATCTTTTGTGATCGAGAACAAGGAGAAAGAAAGATTGATGGTCGCAACTAATTTGTTAGTTGATTTTGAGAGTTGATATAAATGTGGTAAAAATGAGCCCTTGTAGCAGTATTCGGTGTTCTGCTCTGCGATACTACAGTGGCAAGAGTACCGGGAGATGTATCGAAGCTCGTAAGGGCTCCAAGCTTCTGTTTTCCTCCCTCTAAATCTGGCAGGTTCCGGTTTGGGACATGCCGCTACTCGAAGCGTAGCGAGTAGAGTACAGCGGCTTCGGCCGTGTACGAAGGGAACCTATGTCCACCAAATCTTCGCAAGGTGTGGACCCCCGTGATTAACGGGGTCACTCCAAACCAGACTGCGGGGTTGAGGATGACTATGATGGAGTCACCGAAGGCCATGGTTATGCGGAGAGGGCCTCTCGTAAGTGGCGCGGGCTAGGGGCTGCAGGTTGATCCGTCCGGCGCTAGCCGGGTAGCGGTCGCTACAGCTGTCCCCCGCGGAACTGCAGCCGTAAGGCATCGGTTTCCGTAAGATCACTGAAGCTGAAGGCAGGGGTCCTGGCGGAAGCCGGGACGATATGCGGTTTGAAAATAGCCAGCTCCGTGCCCAGCTCACTCCAGCTCACTCGTACGCTCGCTCGCAGATACGCGCGTCGCTATTTTTACACACCCAGGGTGAGGGTGACCCGTCTTGTAATCGGTCAGTGGGTCAAGCGACGTCGCGCCGGCTAGTGTAGGAGGGCCTGGGCGGACTCCAGGACAGACCCCTGGGCTGACCCTGGGCTGACCCCTGGGCTGACCCCTGGGCTGACCCCTGGGCTGACCCCTGGGCTGACCCCTGGGGTGACAAAGGTCAGCAGTTACTTCACCTTCAGAATTTGATGACCAGGGTCCTCAGGTCTGCAGACGGGCAGGAGAAGCCGGCAAAAGGGAGGGTTTTACTTCGCTGCTTAGGTGAAGTACAGGAAAAAATACGACAAGAGGTAAAAACCCTCCAAGTAAAAATAAATAGGGGTTGTAGGGATGAAACTGACTTTTGCGTGACCAGAGAGCAGTTTTTCATAGTTGGGTACGCGGAGTGATCACCGCGCACCCAGCCACCACTTTTACGCAGTTGGGTCGACGGAGTGACCACCTCGTTCCCAGAGTGTGGGGTGGTATCCGTGCAGTGCACCCATGTGGCGAATTTTGGCCACCCACTATATCGTTTTTCGATAACCATCTCGGAGGTTTTCAACACTCTCTGGGCCCCTGAATTTCACAACCCATAAAATATGAATTTGCGCACCCAGGGTTCTCCGTGGTGGCGTTGCTTCACCCAAGTGCACAAAAGTAGGCGTACTTGTTTTTACAGTGTAGCGATGCACAAGGGCCGCGCCAAATAGGTGAAGTGACCTCCAAATGCAATCAACACGCCATTCAAATTTCTCATAACCTGCCCGGTCTGCGCCCTGCCTAGCTTCCGTTTCCAAGTCCCATTGGAAACCTCTATTAAAAACACCTGGGCGGTGGAGTGCGCGGAGCGGGCTTCGGCGGGAGTGGCCGGTGCGGCTAGTCACATACCGATCAGGACTCAATCACAGGACTAACGCGGCGGGTGGGCGATAAGAGGCGCGCTCTCATGGCATTTCGAGTGCCGCCTGCTGCCGCCTGCTGCCGCCTGCTGCCGCCTGCTGCCGCCTGCTGCCGCCCTGATGTCACCCAACACATGACACATAGGGGTGGGCGGGGCCGTCTTTAAACAAACTACCTCTCTCGAAATTTGAAGTTTTCCGGAAGCAAGAGACTGCGGATGGAAACGTTTCCGAAGAAAAATAAAATGAAATCGGAGAGGTGGTGCGTTGTTTTTCTGCATGAAATACTCAAGACATCTACCGTGCGAAACTATCTGCGAAACTTTTCCTGGAAATATAGTTCGAGGCTACAAGTGACTCAAGCGGTGTCCCGTACGGCGGCACTTGACGAAAACTTTACGCGAGGTCCCTTACGTGCGCATGTCCGCGAGCCGTCAGCGCGATCAAACCGAACCCTGACGTAGCCTGTTCGCATTATGGAATTCCCTATCAGGTGAGGCGGCGAGCGGCGAGCTTGGGCGAGCCGGCGGCATGGCGGGCGGACCTTGGCCAGCCCTGCCAGCACAGTAGCAGGGCGAGCAGGGCACGGCTGTATCCAAGGCGGAAGGATTTGGGGCCGCGTTCTCAATTTACGTAGCGCCCCTAGGCGGGGTGTACTTGAAAAAATAAAAATAATTCGTTGTCCCAACTAATTTGTTCGTTGATTTCGGGACAAGCACTGTATACATTGAGTTGGAATGACTAACAAATCGTAGGCCAGCAAAAAAAATAAAAAAAAAAAAAATAGAAAAATCGTCGCGTAGAAGAAGGCAGAAAAATGGGTGATTTTCTCCTGCATCAAACTTTTTGCTGATCCAACGAAATGTTAGTTTTCTCGACTAAATATATTGCCTGTCCCCAAATTAACAAATTTTTTAAAAAAGTTGTGACGATTCATTAATTTTTTTCTACCACCACTCGGGGGCAGCCTCCTGCCAAGGCTGGAAACATTCCTGACGATACCCCGTGCTCGAGTGCCCCTGGCGCTTGCTTCTCTGCAGAGGTGCCCGTTGGCGTTACGTGTGTTCTAGACGACCTCTCCCCGCCCTGGTGTTGTTGTTATCGGTGCGGCCCGCCTCCTAAATCACGCCGGTGTCAGCGTTGATGAGAGCAGAATCACCACGAGCGACGGCACACGAGCCTAGTTAGAAATTCGAAATGCATTTCCCCCCTCGGATAAGGAATCAGCCAAGTTTTTACGACCCAAACCGAACGCTGCTGCCAAGCCGGGCTGGCTGCCTCCGCCACGGGCCGCCCGCGCCGCGGTCGGGGTGCGCTTCACACACTCTGCAGAATCAAGACGAAAACACCGAACCAATAGAGGTTTCCGATTAGAGTTGGAAACGGAATTTAAAGAACAAAAACTCTTCCTACCAGAAACTCTCGAAGGCAGGTATGAGAAACTTGTATGGCGTTCTGAGAGAAAAGTGAATTCAGAGGTCAATTCCCATATTTAGCGCGGCTCTTGTGCATCAAAATTTCTCATATCTGCTCTCGAAAGCTTACGGGCTGGGAGTGTTTTTGTTCTTCAGCTTCCGCCTCTCAGCCTCGTTGGAAACCTATTCGACAGGCACTGGTGGGACTTGAACCCGGGGCCGGTTGCGTGTCCCAAGTCATTGATCTCGTCACGGGTCGTGTTCACGCGCGAACCGCAAAATATGCTTGAGTCGCCGTGTCGTGTCGCATGCGGGCAGCACGACACACGACGGCACGCGCCGCACACGCGCCGCACACGCGCCGCACACGCGCCGCACACGCGCCGCACACGCGCCGGGAGAGAGGAGCACTGTATTTCAAATCGCAATACCGTTTGAAATACATTGTTTTACAAACTTTTTGCGACATACAAGGCTAATTTTGCAACAACGGGCTCATAACATCCTATGGGGAGTGTATCACTATTTCTTTGCAATAACCGCTGTATTGCAATTTCGAAAACAGTGAGGGAAAGGCAAATACGAACGGACTCACTGGTTCCAAATCCGACTATATTTCACAGTGTACCCCATGACCTTGACCTTCCCCCTTCCTTCACCTTAACCCCTTCAAGGACAGGCACAGGCATAGGGTCCACGCCCATTTGTTGCGTGCACATGCACCCGCCGCGGGGCCGGCGCGGATTTTTTTTCGCGGTGTTTGTCGGTTTCACCCCCCAGGGCTCATGCCTATGGTGCTCGCGGAGGCGGAGACAACAGTTGTGGGTTCCATCAGACATGGCTCCGTATCTGGTGGTTTCACGTCCTTTCTCTCAGCTTGGGGGTGCACCAATTAGCTTTGTGCATGCATGTGCCTTCGCGCTGCAAGTTATAAGGCTTCACGTACTATGTGTTGAGCCAGGTCTGCGCGGAGAGGCGTGTTCTGAGCCCATGCTACGCACCATGCTGAGTGCTGTCGTTACTTGCGCGCACCGATCAAACGCCACTCAGGAAATACGCTACCCTTGCGGAGGGTCGGCCCCGCCTCTGCTGCTAGTGCTGCTGCTGCCGCTGCTGCTGCTGCTGCTGCTGCTGCTGCTGCTGCTGCTGCTGCTGCTGCTGTGTGTGTGTGTGTGTGTATGTATGTATGTATGTATGTATGTATGTATGTATGTATGTATGTATGTATGTATGTGAGAATGTGTGTGTGTGTGTGTGTGTATGTATGTATGTGTGTGTGTGTGTGTGTGTGTGTGTGTGTGTGAGAGAGAGAGAGAGAGAGAGAGTGAGTGAGTGAGTGTCTGTGAGTGTGAGTGATCGTGCCCCACCTAGTGCCCCGACCGCCACGCTAACCGCCACGCCAACCGCATTGAAGAGGACGTCCGTCCCAGACGGTTCCGGGACGCCCTGTAAAGGTGCAGCATGTCTTCCTAACCCACCCAACTGAACCCCACCGCACCCCCGGCGATGCGTCTCCCCCCTCCTGGCACGTGTCTTCTGACGGCGGCCTGACGCCGACCTCCGCCTGGCCCTCCCCAAATCACGTGGCGCTCACAGGCATCGATGGACGTCCTTCCGACAGGGTTGAAAGCGTTCCGGTCGATAACCCGCGCTAGAGCGCCCCGCCGTCGGCAGCTCGAGCGCGGGGTGTCAACAAATGCAACTGCGAATGCAAGAGTCAAGATCGCCGCCCAAGCGTGGGCGATAATGGGGACTTGAAGAGGCTGTCTTGAAAACTTGAAAAGTTCATGTGACCCCATTTTTGGAATACTGGCGCCGAGCCGGGTCTGACTGAAGCCTCAGATTTCGAACGTAACGCCAAATTTTCAAAACAGCGAGCCTCTGTTCAAGACCCTTGTCGCCATGAATTTGGGCGGTGATCACCACAGTTTGATTCTCACTCACTCACCCACTCACTCGCTCGCTCACTCACTCACTCACTCACTCACTCACTCACTCACTCACTCACTCACTCACTCACCCCCCCCCCCACTCACTCTCTCTCTCTCTCTCTCTCTCTCTCTCTCTCTCTCTCTCTCTCTTTGTGACGTAGTTGATGGACGAGCCGTGTGGCCGCCGGGAGGAGACGAGACTAGACGACTCCGTTTAACGTCGAGATCGGGAGCGGATGGATAAAGAGCGCCATTGTTTTCAAGAGGCGCGCGTTAATAATAACGATGATTGGCCGGCCGGCGTCACGTGGCCGCGAGGCGATGGCGTCAGCAGGCCGCGCCCTCCATATCCGGTATGAGAAATTCGGTGGCCGGAACGGCGGGAAGCCAATGAGGCCTTTCTGCTGGTTATACGCCGACGACGACACCCCTGCCGAAACTGAGAGGCACCGATAATGTCTGTTCGCTTCTTGGGGATCGTCCCTCAGGTATGAGAAACTCGACCGGCGTTTATAGAGCAGCCCACTTTGCCATTGGCAGCGTGATTCCGATATGAGAAATCATGCGAGCCCGTCCCGTCCGTCCGATCGGCCCAGATCGGCTGATGGATTGGCTGAAGCAGGAGGTCCTCGAATCGGCGAATCGTGTCGTCCGAGAAGTGTAAAATGCTGCACACCCGGCGGTCGATTGATTTCAAGTCTAATGCCCCCCCCCCCTTTTCCTATCGCGCTAGCGGCGCTCGCGTGTTCTAATCGACTCGCTGCCGCTCTCGCCAGGCCAGACTCCCCCATCTCGGGTCCGACTCGCGCACAGTTGCCGCACTATTTTCAGTCACCATTCCGGTTATTCGCACACATCCATCCACGTTATTGGCAGTATTGATATTCAACGTCCGGGAGTGCATCGCGTGTATTTTGCATCCATCATTTTAATGGCGTCCCCGGCTGGGACGTGGAGTAGCCGGTGTCCGCGGCGGTGGTTCGCGGTGACGGCACCGGGGGAAGCGGCCAGCGCGTCACACGCCGCACAAACGCTGCAGTTACGGGGATTCGAACCCGCCCCGCCCTGCCCTATGCCAGCCAAAGCGGAAGTAATCGCTGTCCATCGATCATTTTCGTACCGCAAACATGAGACTGCTTTACTTTGGCTGCTGCTGCTACTGCTGCTGCTGCTGCTGCAGGCTGGGGGATCGGAGAATCAGGGGCAGGGGCAGCATCACAGGGAGTGTCAGATCGGTATAGAGCAGCAGTAGGAGGGGTTAGAGAGAGAGAGAGAGAGAGAGAGAGAGAGAGAGAGAGAGAGAGAGAGAGAGAGAGAGAGAGAGAGAGAGAGAGAGAGAGAGAGAGAGAGAGAGAGAGAGAGAGAGAGAGAGAGAGAGAGAGAGAGAGAGAGAGAGAGAGAGAGAGAGAGAGAGAGAGAGAGAGAGAGAGAGAGAGAGAGAGAGAGAGAGAGAACACTGAGACATGGATAGCAGTGCTCTTTGTCTCCACTGGCTGGTGTGCGCGCGCAGGTGCGCGACTGTTTCCGAAAAGCCCGCCAAAACCGCATGTGTACACTTTCGGCGTTCGGTCCCGCCCCGACCCTGAAGCGCCGCCGTCGCCTGTTGCCGCGGGAAGACAATCGGCGCTTAGCGAGGGCGCCGCCGCAGCGCATGAGCGGGCCACAGCCACGTAACTGGATCGGCTCTCGGTAATCTGCGTGTAGACCACGACACGTGGCCGCCACCACCACCACCGCATCACTGCCACCGACACCGCCACCGCCGCCTCACCTCCGCATACTTTGGCGGACTTCCCTCTCCTTCTGCTTTCCCGCCTGACTATCTTAATCCGCACAGGTAGGTGCTCGGCTCGCCGGTACTGCACCTACACCGAGAGTGAGACAGTCATCAATCGTCGCCCAATAGGGCGGTTTCCGATGAGACTTGCAAACGGAAGTTGAAGAACAAATCACTTCCGCAGAACGGAAACTCTCGAGGGCAGGTATGAGAAATCTTGATGCACAAGCGCCGCGCCAAATATGGTTCATCACCTCCAAATCCACTCAAAACGCCATTCAAGGTTCTCACACCTTCCCTCGAGAATGTCCGGTCTGGAAGTGTTTTTCTTTCTTCAGCTTCCGTTTCCAAGTCTCATTGTAAACCTCTATTCCGACCGATAAAGGGCTTAAAGTGCTCGAGTGGAACCGTGCAGGGAAAGTGCAGGGTTCTCACAAGTCTCGAAAACCTAGAAAGTCGCGGTGTGTTTTGTGTGGTCGTGGAAAAATTGGGAAATCCCAACATTTCAAAATAATTTAAAAAATTTCGGCGTTGCCGAGAAATTTTCAAATACATTTTTGATGGAACGGTCACGTAAAATTTGTGGGGGCCCTGAATAAACTTGGCCTGCTGCTGTCTCAGGAGGACCCGCGACAGCGACAGTTTGCCACGAAACAGGTCATTGGGGCGCCTGCGAATGCTTGGGTAGGCCAGCCCGCACGACGCGCGTGCATTGCAGAAGTCCGGATTGCCTACCCAGCAGGCGCCTTGTGCTCTGACAGGCTGGCCAGAATAGGTTTAACACTCATTTCGACACATTATCGTGCACGCATTATCAAGGGCGCCTCCTCGAGAGTGATTTGGGGGACAGAGAGCAGAGAGAGAGGGGGGGGGGGGGGGGGGGGGGGCGCGTGCCGCGACGGCGGTGCACCGAAATAAAGGCAGCGTTGATGTCTCAAGTGCAGCTGTCACGGCTGTGGCGTGGCGCCTCCCTTGACGGCTGCGGCCGACTGCCCCGCCTAGGCCGTCCCTGGGCCACCATGGGCCCGGCCGCAGCATGCCGCACACACGAGAGCCCATGAGAGTGATGACGACCCAGTGACGGGAGAGGAAGACAATGGGCCGGGCCGCGGCCGTATAAACCGAGTCGCATGGACGCAGCTGCCACTCCCCTTCCCGCTCCCCTCTCCAGGCTCGGCTAGCTGCGCGCGGTGTCATAATGCACGCGGCCTATGTCAGTCGGGCGCTATCTAATTACCTGGAAAAATACCTGCGCCGCACTGTGATAAGGGGCGGGTGATAACCGCCGAGGCGCGTGTGTGTTTTGCGTGTGTGTGTGTGTTGTGTGTGTATGTGTATTTGTGTTGTGAGTGTGTGTGTGTGGGGGGGGGGGGGGGGCAAAGTCACGACGCCGCGATCTCAGTCGTAATGATGATGGTGGCGATGGCGTCGACGCCGACTTTTAGGGAGCAAAAATCAGGGCCTTCTTGACGTCGCGGAAGTGCTCCGCCGCGGACCCTAAAACGGCGTCATCGTGGTCGTGCCGAGGATCCCCCGTTGGGGGGAGGGGAAGGGAAGGGAAGGGAAGGGAAGGGAAGGGAAGGGAAGGGAAGGGAAGGGAAGGGAAGGGAAGGGAAGGGAAGGGAAGGGAAGGGAAGGGAAGGGAAGGGAAGGCCTGTGGCGTTTAGCGCCGGTGCCGCCGGCCCGGCCTTGTGAGTGGCGCCGAAATTCGTGCACGGCAATTTGAACCTCCCAGCGCAGCGGGGACATCCCGCCGGGCTCCGGTGCCGGGCCGGGCTGAGCCGCCTACCACCGCTGCAGGCGGCGCTGGCGCGGGTTCGAATCCCGTTCCGAAGCTCTCTTATCACTATGCGCACGTTCATAAATAAGATACATGAAATCGGACTGAAAGTTTTAGTGAAATTTTTCATAAGTTTTTTTTTTTCGGGGGTGGGAAAATTCAATACAGACGGCCCCCCATAGTACGGTCGAAACTCGTTGGAACTATCGATTTTCCATTGAAATTTTCCAATGGTCTGTTGCAGATGCTGGAGGCGCTGAGTCTGCTGCTGGTGCTGGCGCGGTCGTCGGCCGCCTTCGACCTGGCGCCGGACCTGGCGGGCCCGTACTGCGCCAGCGTGGACCGGTGCTGCCAGGGCCGCGTGGACGAGTGCTCGGTGCCCATCCTGGGCACGCTGTGCTACTGCGACACCTTCTGCAACCGCTCGCAGCGCTCGGACTGCTGCCCGGACTACTTCAGCCACTGCTTCGGGGACTACGGGCCGGGGGTGCCGCAGGTCCGGCCCGAGGAGGAAGTCGTCACGCCACTCCCGATCAGAGGTAGGGTAGGGAACAGTCACGACGACCCAAAAAATGGTACACACGCAGACAAATTACTAGTTATCACGACAAAAAAAAAAAACACGTTTATTTTGAAACAAGCAATATATTTAGCTGTGAGAACTAAGATTTGGTTGTGATAACTAGAAGTTAGTTGCGTCAGCAAAAAAAGAACTTTTTGCTGACCCAACTTACTTTTCGTTGCCCCAGTGAAATCTTATTTCTGGCAACTAAACATGTTGCTTGTCGTAAAATCAACGAATAAATTCGTTAGGAAAACTAATAATTTTTTGCTTGCAGTTCAAGCAAAAGCGCTTCTCCCTGGAAAAATTGTTTCCATACTATTTTTATTTTATTTTAAAAATTTTGAAAACAAATTTATGATGCAAAAAAAACTCTTGTGAGATGCGTTATAAATTATGACAGAAATTATGATAAATCAGGGTAGGTTCGGAAAAGGGAGGCTTGGAGTTACGCCTCTCGGAGCACAGTAGAGTAGCACCGCTGTGCTGGTTGGGTTGCCTACCCGCCCGGCGGACCGCTGCCGCTGCCAGATGGGTGGCCGGGGCGTCATCCCTGACATGAGCCGAAGGCTTCCTGCGCACTTTTCATTTGTCTCTCTGTCGCTCTGCAGCTGGCTGCTTCTTCAACGGTCGGACCTACCCGGTGAACGCAACGATCCGCAGCAACTGCAACGACTGGTGAGTCTGCACTCGGCTCCTCACAGTGTCATGACAAACGCCGCGACAAAACGCCCTCCCTAAACTTGTATTCTGTCTTGAAGCAACCCTGTTGACGTTAACGTGTCTATTAGAATTCGAATCTGCCTCCCGCCGTGCCACTGCTGATTGTGCCGTGTGCCGTGGTCTTCCACTTGTCTCTGCAGCTCGTGCGTCCAGATGCGGCAGCGGCCGGAGATGCTGTGCAGCCGCGACAAGTGCTTGATCGACGAGGGTCTCGTCGACCTGGACAGCATCCGGGCCGGCTCGTCGTCGTCCTCCGGCGGCGGCTACGGCGGGGGCGGCTACGGTGGGGGCGGCTTCGGCGGGGGCGGCTTCGGCGAGGGTGGTCCGAGCCGACCGAAGCGCCGGTGGACGGCCTCCAACTACAGCGAGTTCTGGGGGAGGAGCCTCGAGGACGGCGTCAGCCTCAGGCTGGGCACCCTGGAGCCGTCGGACGTGGTAAGCGCGGCGGGAGACCCCCGGGGAGGCCGCTGGTCCCCGCCCCCATCTGACCCCCCTCATCCTCTACCCCTGCTGCAGCTGCGGAGCATGCGGGCCATCCGGGTGCCCCCGGAGCCCGCCAACCTGCCCAAGTCGTTCGACGCGCGCTCCGAATGGCCGGGGCTGGTGTCGGGGGTGCAGGACCAGGGCTGGTGCGGTGCCTCGTGGGCGCTGTCGACGGCGGCCGTGGCCTCGGACCGCTACGCCATCATGTCCATGGGCAAGGAGCGGCCCCGGCTCGCCGCCCAGCACCTGCTAGACTGCAACAACCGCAAGCAGCACGGATGCAACGGCGGCCGCCTCGACCGCGCCTGGTACTTCACGAGGAAGTTCGGGTGAGTCCCGCCATCCCGTCTGCCGCGGGTTCGAATACAGCAACGTTATCTCATTTCCGAACGCCTCCTGACCCTGGCCAGGCTGGTCCCGGACGCGTGCTACCCGTGGACGGGCGGCGAGGACAGCTGTCACGTCCCCAAGAAGTCCACACTGACAACGGCCAGGTGTCCGCTACGCACGGCACGCTCGCATCGGGCCAGGACGGAGCTGTACAGGATGGCGCCCGCGTACCGGGTATCCGGCCACCTGGACATCATGAGGGAGATCATGCGCTCCGGGCCCGTGCAGGGTGAGCATGCATTGTCGCAACACACGCCCATTTTTGACAATTATTTGAATAATTTTGTATCTTTGTTTTTGTTTTATTTTTTATTTTTTTCAATAATTCTTGGTTGGATAGGTATATTTTGGGGGCGCAGAATCTTTCTGTCTTTCTTTTGTTTTTTAAAGCTATTTTTTAAAACTTTTTGCCAATTTCCTCTTGCTGCCTGCTAGTGGAAATGTCTTGCTGGCCCTCATCTTTCCCTTCTCTCCCCTCTCTCCACAGCCACCATGCGCGTGTACCACGACCTGTTCTCGTACCACTCCGGCATCTACGAGCACCTCGCCGAGTCCGAGCTGGAGAGGACCGGGTTCCACTCCGTGCGGATAGTGGGGTGGGGCGAAGAAGAGGGCGTCAAGTACTGGGTCAGTGTTCGAGGCTCGAGGCGAGGCGAAAGCACAAATAGACGTCTCCTCCATGCATTAGTTTCCACAGTCTCACGATTCTTACTTTTCATATTTTCCTGTCGATACAGATCGCCGCCAACACGTGGGGCGAGTGGTGGGGGGAGCGAGGCTACTTCCGAATCCGCCGCGGCATCAACGAGTGCCAGATCGAGGACCTCGTCCTTGGCGCCTGGGCGTACACGCACGCCCAGAAGGAGCTCGACAACACCATCACCATGTGAGCCATAGGCTACCATGGGCCGCCAGTGGCTCTTCCCATCGGCCCCGGGTTCGAATACCGGCACAAGCCTGGCCCTTACCCAGGGGAAGTCCCGACCCGACCCAACTCGTACTACTGCCTCCCTGCAACTGTAGTGATCAAAGACACGTAAAGGCGGGGGCATGTGAGTGATAGACGGTGTGCTGTGGTGTGGGCAGATGCAGCGAATTTCAAGATCCTTCACCTTATTCAACCAATGGGAGTTTTTACAAATTCCAGCTGATGCGTCATCAATCCGACTAACATGCTTGAGGTGGTTGTTGCCAGCCATGCTGTTTCAATTTCTTTTTAACGAGTAAACCACTGCCAGACCTTTTCTGCATAAAAAGATTGTTTTCGTTGTGTATTATAGAATGAGCGTTACCGTACTGTTATTGTGATGCTAGCTTTAAGTGTGTTCTGTGATCTGTTCTTTTTTTTAAAACAAAAAAAAATGTATTCCCCAGAATATTACTTTAAGTTTAATGGACCAGAAAGCAAACAAATTAGAGCTTCCTGTATAACTTTTTGCTAGCAATTAGTTTCTTATTAATAAGACATGGAAGACTAGATGGAAATGTTTACTGCACTGGTTACTGTGCTACGTAAAATAAACATGAGTTTTCTGTGACATGTGTTCCTTTCTCCTTAAGTCCTCCAAATAGATAAACAAAATCCATCTCTTATACATGCAGCTAAAAGTAATTGCCCTCAATGTTTCTCGATGTATTAACCGTGCCAAAGAAGAACAACGAATAAAGTAAATGAGGCAGTCTTTTGAATATTATGCTTTATTTCCTCGAAAGCTTGTACAATAGCTGAATGAATCAGATAGTCAATGAAGTGAATATTTTTATTTCATTTAAAAGAATCAAAGGTGACGTAACTGATTTCATAAGACATATATATCCTATAGAAATGATCTATCTCTTCTTATTTTTACCACCAGATTTATTTTTATTGAAGGATTTTGAGTTTTGGTGGACACCTGACATTTTCTTTTTCTGAATTGCATCCATTTTCTTCTTTGAATTAGCCCTGGAAAAAGAAAGACATCAATGCGATGGTCTACTGACTGTTTCCCTCCTCCTCTTAATTTCTATTGAGCACAAAACATTGCAATCCAATAAATCGAGTTGAAGAAACTTACTCATATCTTAACCTCTTCACACCCTTTTTACTGGTATCAGTAAGATCTCTACTGAAGGATGACGAGTCTCTCTTCTTTGCAGCTCCTTCGAATAAGAAAAAATAATTCAGTGTTAATTTAATACACAATTTTAGTTACATTAGTAAGAGCAGACCTTTATCATTTAACAAACCTTTGCCGTCATGAACTGTGATGATTTTATTTCCCTTACTCTTCCGTTTGGCCATTCGAGCATGCAGAAGTGAGACCTTCTGCAAATCTTTTTGCATCCGGGCCTCATCTTCATCAACAGGCTTCTTCTTCTTCTTCCCTTGTTGGTTCTTCCCAGGTTGGTTCTTACCTTGTTGGTTCTTACCTTGTTGACTCTTACCATTTACAGGTGTTTTATCATTGGATTTTTGAGTGTGATCAAGTTTTAAGCGGTCTATTGAAAAAATTGATTACAACTAATAATATTAGCAATTTTCAGCTTCAAAACAATAGAATAAGAGTATTCGGGTGGAAAATCTTGGTTCTTACTTTTCTCTGCTTCCCTCTCTTTTTTGGTTTGGAACCACTCTCTCTTTTCTCCTCTGACTCCTTGTAATTGGTTTTCAAGTCGATTGACCTGATTCTCTGAGGCGTTCAATAGACGTTCATCTCTCTCCTGATCCAAAATATTCTTCACCTCATCTCGAACGGCATCAACTTTCTTCCGGTACTTTGCAATAATTTCTGAAGCATAGAAAGATGAGAGATTGCAGTTAAAAGAGAGCACAGTATTTAAATTGAGTCACTATAATTCACATGTGACAATCTATAAATTTTACCTGGAGGTATTACACGACTTTTCACAGGATTTGTGGTATTCTTAACAATATCCTTCACCATCCTGCGTTCATTTTCTCCAACCAAAGAAACTGAAACGCCACTTCTGCCAGCTCTGGCAGTTCGTCCCACTCGATGAATGTAGTGTTCTAGTACTGCAGGCATCATAAAATTGATTACCTGTAAACCAAATGATCAAAACAAGACTGTTAAGATCCTGCCAAATTGTGCTTTTATTATTGATCTTTAAACTGCACCTCAAATATTATAACTCACAGTCTTCACACCACGAATATCCAAACCACGAGCTGCAACATCAGTTGCCACTAATATATCAAGCTGTTCATCTTTAAACTGCTGCAAGGCTTCAAGGCGCTGAGGCTGAGTGAGATTTCCATGAAGCTCACCAACCTAAGGATTACAATCATAAGCATGAAAAAGGGGAAAAGATTAGATCAGAGATTGATGTATTTCAGGAGGAAGTAGAGGGCTCAAGTTTTTTCATAAAGGACTCACCTTAAGACCTAACAACCCAAGGAAAATACGAACTCTATGAGCCATAAACTTAGTAGTAACAAAGACCATGGTATGGTCCCTAAATGTTCGGCAAACTAATGCAGCTAAAATAGCTTCTCGGTCACTTTCTCTACCACTTCTTATTCTGTATTGGGAGAATAAATGAAAATGAGTAATGGCAAATGACTGAAGATAATCAAGCATTAGTTTTTTTCCAGAAGCACTGAGTATTACTTAATAAATTCTTGTCTTAAATTGAATGCTACTTGTTGGTTGGTATCCACAAATATTTTAACAGGTTTATTAAGGGATACAGAAGCCAAATCTTCAACTTGAGTGGTCATTGTTGCAGAGAAGAGCATGGTCTGACGTGCACGAGATGTCTGCCTAATAATCTCTTTCATCTGTTCTGCAAAATTTTCATCCAACATTCTGTAAAACAGAAAAGTACAAATAATTACAAAAAATTGGAACATTTGAAAACTGTAATTGGCAATGGACAGTTTGCTTCAACAAAAACCAACCTGTCAGCTTCATCAAGGATAAGGACTTCTATAGAATCTAATGTGAATGATGGAGTATTTCTGATGTGATCTATCAGTCTTCCAGGTGTTGCAATGACAATATCTGGATTTTTACGGAGTACAGCTTCCTACAATCATGGAGGCCATCACAAATTACTCAGGCACAGTATTAATAATACAATGATTGAAAAATAATATGAAATTAAACAAAACCAACCTGAGATTTCACATCTAAACCACCCACTGAAAGACCTGTCTCTACTAATGTAAATTGTGATAGCTGCCTGGTCACTTGATACACTTGTACACCAAGCTCTCGAGTGGGGACAAGTACAAGAACTCTGCAAGAGGTATAGAAAATTCAATAAGAATTACAACAAATGATGAACCTGATGAACCTATGACTAAATACTAACCTTGTAGTGGTAGCTGCAGCAGGCTTATATAAAAGCCGTTCCAAAACTGGCAGCATATATGCAGCTGTTTTTCCTGTTCCTGTGGCAGCACAACCACAAATATCTCTGCCTTGCAATGCTACTGGGATAGTGGCAGCTTGAATTGGTGTTGGGTGAACATAATTCATTGTTCCAATAGCCTAGATACAGTGACAATTGAGGTATACAATATTTCAAAATAAAGCAAGAGGAGGAGAAAGTTGTCAAAACATTGTTTTAAAGGCATACCTTCAGAAGTGGTCTGGAGAGGTTCATTTGAGTAAAAGTGGTGTTCTCATCAAAAGGAGGGGCATCATCAAAGAAGTCATCTTCTGAATCAGGTTCTTCAGCTTCAACTTTCAGCACCTGACCTGTTTTACCTTTGCGTTTCCTAAGTTCAGCCCTCCTCTTACTGCGGTCACTAATTCTGATGTCATCTATTTAAAAGATGTAAAATGCTTTCAAACTACAGACACAAGAAAAATGACCAGCAAGAAATTTTAAAACAGCAAATAGACAAGAAAAACTGCTATGATGTGCCCCAATATCTACCTTTCTGAAGTTCATCATCAGATATTTCAATGTCTCGACTGACGTCTTGGGCACCATTTTCATCACCATTGTCATCACTGTCTCCATTCTGGGCACCATTGGATGACTGCTTGTGGAGAATGATTGAATTAAAAGTATTGTAGTTACAGGGAATAAAAAAATTATGAATATTAGAAAAAAGATCACAAGAAAAGGTGGTCACCTTTTGTAAGAAATATCTTGCTCTTTCAATCCTTCCTTCCACTCTATCTCTGCCTTTGCGTTTAATGTACTTGTCAATGTCATCGACCCAGGTATCCTTGTTATACTCTTGAACACTTGAAAGGAAATGGAATTCTGTTTCGAAGTCTGCTTTCTTCTTCTGCTTTTGTTTGGTCGGTTGATACTGGAATCACATAATGCATCAACAGATCAAAAACGGGTGGCGGAAAGCAAAACTACCACAGTGTGTAGAGGTTATGTTGACAACAACCCAAACATTTTACAGACGTGCGCCATAAAATAAAGGAAATACTTAAAGTAAGAGTTATCTTTGAGGACTGACTTCAAATCAGAAACAGCAACTACGCAATTCCTTGACTCGTACGCTGCCAACACAGATTTGATACCGCGTCTGCAGCCCCCACACGTGTGGAGACGCACTTCACAGGTCGCAGTAAATTAATTGAACACCCCTGCCACCTACCGTCTCTTCATCATCTGACTTATCAGAATAATCCGACACATCTTCATCATCTTCTATGGTTTTCACCACGTCAAATTTGGGACGGGCCATGTTAAACGAGAGCGGAAAACAAGAAATCACAATTAACCTGACGATCGAACTCAGCGGCCACGGCAGGCGGCCACGAATGAAAACAACGAGCAGACGTTATTCGCAGATCTACAGGACGCTTCGTCGCGACGTTGCCAGATCATCAGTGGCGCAAAATTTCAAAACAGGCCTCCTCCTATACAATACATTTTCCTCTGGGTTCACAGGCGACAAACATTTCTGCCGTGCATTTTCATCGCTGCTTACAACTATTCTTTTGGCTCCTGGATTCAAACCGCTGTTGTTTGCGTACACTGGTTCCATCTGATGGGCGCCTGCGAGGCACGCAACCCATCCGTCTTCTGCCTGGGACAGCACCTTCAGCCGGGGAGGTAGGCAGCACACCCGCCAGCTGAGCGCGGCTGCGGCCTACCGTGCCGGCGGTGCTCCCTGCAAAGGAAGCAATCACTGGGGGTTCTTTCCAATACCACGTGAGCGATTAGGGGGTAGCGGGGGGGGGGGGGGGCTCTCAAAAGTCACGCCCCTAGATTTAATGCATAGGATGGTTAGGTTAGCCGTACCACACATGGAGGGGGTGGGGGTCAAATTGTGACCTATTTTGTACCACGTGGTATTTGAAAGGCCTCCAATCTCTCACGACTGCCTTAGTTCAGCGGGTACAACAGGCGGCTGGAATTCTCTCGAGCACTGTCTGAAAATTCAGTCAAAATCTTTCGGATTTCTACTTACTGGGTTGCTATGAGGACTCCAAATCCACACATTTTCCGGGGGGGGGGGGGAATTAGTAACAAAAAATGTCCTCAGTGACAATTAGGTGAATGCAAGCAAAGTCAACACTAAACTATTGTATTCATAACTCATAATTCATTTAAGAACTTTTCAAATTCTTCAAAAATAGCTGTCGACTCCCAAATTTTTCCATCTTTCAGCGGCACACTTCCGCCAGAGAGGACGCTGGTCACGTGACGCCGAAGATCATGTCACGCTCGTCGTCCTCTGGGCTAGAGAAGATCCCGGTCCCGTTGATCCTCTCTAGCCCCAGAGCATGCCCAGAGTTTGGCAGCGCATAGCGCAGCGTCGGTAAGAACAGAGCTGCGACAGAGGCGTGGCGAGGCGTGGCGAGGCGTGGCGAGGCGGCGTCCCTTGCCAATTGTGCTCGGCCGCAGAGTGCCGTATCTGCGCTGCACTCGCTGTGGCTTTACCGCGTCCCTGTCACGGACACTGCCTCTGTTTGTCGCCCTAAAGCGAGAGCAATAATATACTAATATTGAGTCTGGCCGACGGAGGGCACTGTCCTTGCCCTCCCCCCCCCCCTTGGCAGCATCCTGCGCCCCTTTGTCGCCATGCCGCCACCCTGGCCGGGGAGGGGAGGGGGGGGGAGGGGGAGAGAGGGGGAGGGGACATTACCTGTGCCGGTGGGAAACAGTAGAGCAGAGCTAAGCTGGACGCGAATAGGAGTGGGAAGAAGGGGGGCCGTTTTTGAGAACAATTCGCTGAGCAGTGCAGTGGCGAGAGAGAGAGAGAGAGAGAGAGAGAGAGAGAGAGAGAGAGAGAGAGAGAGAGAGAGAGAGAGAGAGAGAGAGAGAGAGAGAGAGAGAGAGAGAGAGAGAGAGAGAGCAGAGAGACAGAGAGAGAGAGAGAGAGAGAGAGAGAGAGAGAGAGAGAAGGAGAAATATGACAAGAGAGTCGTCCGGTACGGGGGACGTGACCGGAGGACACTGGAAAGATGGGAGTTTTGTTTCGGCTGGAAAAGCGTGCAAGGCGGGGCCGTGTCCTCCGCACGTGGCCAACCACCAACGACGACGACCCCATAACTCCACGACGACGCCTTCAGGAGGACGACGAACATGGTATCTACGACGACACGACCTTCAGGAGGATGATCACGGCCTCCACGACGACACGTCAGACGACATTCAGGAGGACGACGATTTCGACCTGCAGGAGGACGACGATCACGGCCTCCACGACGACAGAACCTTCAGGAGGACGACGATGATCACGGCCTCCACGACGGCACGGCCTTCAGGACGCCGCCGCCGACCTTATGTATGACGGACTCCACGACGGAGACGAGCAGCGTTCTCACGACGCGGACCATCCCCAGGGCGTCCCGGCCGCGTCCTGGGGCTCTGCCGGGTGCTGCCGCCGCTGCCGCCGCTGCCGCCGCTGCCGCCGCTGCCGCCGCTGCCGCCGTGTGGTTCAGGTGAATGGGTAACAGTACCGCACGTCGTCCCCGTCGGTGCCCATCCCGGACCGACCCGGACCCACGCAAGCCCCCGGACAGCCGCGGACAGCTACACGGCATGCACTGGGGAGCCCGGGGAGTCTGCATACGGCGGGGGCCCAAAGGCGGCCGCCGCTGCGCCGTGCTCCCATGGCGGTGCTACGCGCGCACTACTCCGATTCCTGTGATTTATCTCTTTTCGCAACAATGCGCTGTAAATACCGCCGCGTCCAATAAATAATACCTAAGTGCGGTAAGAGTTGGGAGCGTCGGGGCCCTTCCCTCTCCCAATGCCGCTCGCGGCCGCGGCCCGCGGCCTCTTCTGGCGGGCTCCTGGCGGTGTCCTGGCCTCGGGGATGGACGTAGCGACCGTAAGGCTTTAACCCACTTTGTCGACAGCCGGCGGCGGAAGTGCGTACGGCACGGTCTGGGCTGCCGGCCGCTCCCTGCCGTGGGCCCCGTCACACCACACGTCACCACATGACCGCGTCACGTGACCCCGCGGAGGCAGTGGGATTCGAACCCACGCACTCTGCCCAGGGGAAATGTTAGGCAACCGGCATAACTTTTCCGCCTGTAAGTAGGCAAAAAGCGTGACTTTCCCCCCCCCCCCTAAAGCCGCACCTGGATCCGCCACTGACTCTGCTGTAGCCGACAGCGTTCTCGCTCCGCGCCTTGCCGCGCGCCGCCCTTGTCGAGAAGCAGCTTCCGCCCATGAAAGAGATTAGTGGTCGCAACTAATTTATTAAAGCTAATTTTCACACTGTAAAAAAATAACTGTGTTTTAACATGGAAAGTATGCATTATTTTACATAAACGACGACGCAAATTTACATGTGAGTGTAAATTTACATACTTTTCATGGGAAATTGCTATTTATGTAATATTACAGAGGGCGTCTGGAAATTCACATACAAGTTGCACTATGACAGAAAGAAACGTGTAATATTCCCTTCTATCTGTCTGCAGACAAGGTAGTAAATTTTTGCTCTGAGAACTTAAATTTGGCTGGAGGGACTAATTTTTAGTTGCACCAACAAAATGTTAGTTGCTCCAACGGAGAGGACCAAAAAAGCGTTCAAAAATTAGTCTCGCGCCCGCAACATATGTACCTCTTCGATGGTGCAGCTAAAACAAGTTCCTCCATTCAAATTTTAGCTATCAGAACCGAAGGTGTGTGTCCAAGGTGTGAATTAGGAATGAATTATCGTTGATTTCTATCAAATAGACGGATGACGCCCGCCGCCTTCTTTGTTTTGACGCTGATACAGTCCGGCTTAGGAAGTTGCTATACCCGCGCTGATTCAGCTTAATTTTATTTGAATTCCAGCGAGTTTCGATTGAATTTCAGTCGTTATGATTCCATCCCAAAAGTTGTTTGTTGAAAAAATTCGTAAGGATTTGACAAAATTCGTACCAAATTTCACAATTTCTTATTAAATTTGTTGAAGTTTTAGCGAATTTGTACCCGCATTTCAGCATCGGCGCGAAAATTATGCAAATGTGCGTTATTTCCCCCGTCGCATCTGGCCGTCAATGAATCGGGTACAGTACAGTCATAAAGACATTTTGATGTCTGCGTTATTCGGCGACGTGATTGTGTGTGTGAGTGTGTGTGCGTGTGTGTATGTATGTGTGTGTGTGTGTGTGTGTGTGTGTGTCCCACAAGAGTTTTCGGCGATTGTCGTCACTCATAATATCATTTCCCCGTTTTTTTCGCGTTTGAGTTTATCTCTTCTCAACACCTTTGTCTGATGATGGAGTAGCATACGTGCTACTGTATTCGTCATCGCTAACAGAGAAAGGATTTTAAAAACTTGGCCGAGCCCGCGGCGTGCTGTGTGATTAAGTAACAAAGTCAATAAAAGTCGTCGATCGAAGGCAGCGAGCACCGGGATCCCAGGAGATTTACAAAATTATTCCACACCGAGTGCGCGTATTCGAACCCGCGGCCCCGTGCAAAACGGGCGACGCCTACTTTGCAAATTCGCGTCGGCGGCTCCGTGACGTCGCCGGCAGCAGCAGCAGCAGCAGCAGCAGCAGCAGCAGCAGCAGCAGCAGCAGCAGCAGCAGCAGCAGCAGCAGCAGCAGCAGCAGCAGCAGCAGCAGCAGCAGCAGCAGCAGCAGCAGCAGCAGCAGCAGCAGCAGCAGCAGCAGCAGCAGCAGCAGCAGCAGCAGCAGCAGCAGCAGCAGCAGCAGCAGCAGCAGCAGCAGCAGCAGCAGCATTCCAGCAGCGGCCGGCTCAACAGCGTCAACATTTTTAATTAAAATCGGCACCTCCATTTTTACCACAGCGTAGTGGTGGCTCCGGCCGGCTCTCTCAGCTCCGCTCGCCGAGTTGATCAGAGGCGGATCAGGGGGTGGAGGGGAGGGGAGGAGGGAGGGGGGGGGGGCTGAGGGGGAGGGGTGCCCAGTCCACCAGCAGGTGCCGAGCGGGTCCGAAGCGGGTCCGAGGAGACCGGCGCGGAGCGCGAAGCTCGCCGAGCGGGCGGGAGGGGAACTAAAGGGGAGGGGAAGGGGGGGGGGGGGTGGGGGGCAGCGGCGGCAGGTCTCTGGAGCTTGGAGTGTCTTGAACTTCTCCCCCCTCCCCCTCCCACCGCCCTCTCCACCCCCTGCCGCTCTACCTGCCGCCCGCCGGCACCAAGCACAGGAGGCAGGTTAGGTTAGTTGCCGCGCGGCCCCTGACGCGAGCGGGCGTGTCACGGGGGTCCTCACGCGAGTCGTACTGAACGCGGCGCCGAACGAGAGCGCAAGGATTAGCAGTCATCAGAGTGTGCGTGTCGCGCGCGCGCGTGTGTGTGTGTGTGTATTAGTGCGTGGATACGCTGTGCAACAAGTGCGGAACAAGAATCGTCGTCCTCGTTCTGACCTGGATAAGAACGCCCAACTCTACGACCAGTGCGGATAGTAATAATAGTAATAATAACATCGCAGTGCTGAAAAAGGGAAAGAAAGATATCAAGGAGTAGGGGAAAAGAATCCCAGTGCAGTGCCCCGTTCAGTTTGTGGAGCCGGAGTAGCTCTCCGGTGCCGAGCGAGAGCGAAAATAGTGGCGTGATTTTTCGCGAGTGGTGTGGTGTGACAGTGCCGAAGCCTGTGCGTGGATATTACAGGCGAACACCACCGCTGCCGCAGCTGCCGCAGCCACCTCTAACGCTCTCTGGATTACCTGCGCCCGCTGCCGCTGCAACGCCCGGAGCCGCGGCGCCGCCCGGCACCCTAAAAAATAAATTCGTCAACGAAATTATCCGAAGGTGCGTAATCATGGTGATCATCTCTCGTCATGGTGTGATTCCATGGCATTCCTCTCGTCGGGGGAAGGGCAAGGTCTGAGGGGGACGGGGGGGGGGGGCACTAGAAGCATAAGTAAATTCCTTCGACGGATCCCTCCAGGACTGCCAGGACTGCTGCCTACTGTGGCCCCAACTCTCCACCAGCCCGACTCGGCTCGGCTGGTCTGGTCAGCAGCGAAGGCAAAACCTCTTCATGCAAAGAGAAACAAAAGGAGAATGATTTAGCAGACGAACGTGCTCGGTTGCTGCTGCCGCCGCCGCTGCTGCTGCTGCCGCTGCTGCTGCTGCTGCTGCTGCTGCTGCTGCTGCTGCTGCTGCTGCTGCTGCTGCTGCTGCTGCTGCTGCCGCTGCATCTGGTCGGGCCAGTCGGCTGAAAGATCAGGGGAGTTGTAGGGAATCGAGATCAGACGGCGCGTCCTGGTGAACTTGCCATGGAGCTCATCCGCTCGCGCGGTGCTAGTTGAAAATAAAACATTGGAATAACGATTCGAAACTTGGATAGGGGCAGTACGCCCCCCGTCAGCATACTCAAGTGATTCGCTCTGTCTCGCGAATTTCTCATACTCATACCCGTGAAATACTACGTTTTGGCGTCGCCCAGGGCGGGCCTTAAGTCCGCCTTAACGAGCTGCTTAGGGACGGTCCCCACGCCTCTTTCTCTCTCTGTCTCTGCCCCTCTCTGTCTCTGTCTCTCTCTCTCTCTCTCTCTCTGTCTGCCTGGACGTCCGTGGTTTCGCAGGACTCGTATCATTACACCTTTTACGCCGGTGTGGGGCCAAGCCGTGGCGCGGCGTGGCGTGGCGTGGCGAGGGTGCCTGGTCCTGCATTCCTTTATTACAACTCATTAGAGAGAGAGAGAGAGAGAGAGAGAGAGAGAGAGAGAGAGAGAGAGAGAGAGAGAGAGAGAGAGAGAGAGAGAGAGAGAGAGAGAGAGAGAGAGAGAGAGAGAGGGGGGGGGGGGGGGTTGGACGGAGATGGCTAATGTCAGACGTGGGCAGTGGTGTGGGCCTGGGGTCCTCGCTCGGGGAGTGAGAAATGTCTTAACATGGCGTACTTTGGAATGCCCTGTGCTGCGGTTCGCCGTGTGTCGCCAGGGAAGCTCACCTAGCATGCAAAGACCACGAACAGAGGCAAGTGAGGAGACTGTGTCCACCAGCAAGCAGGGAGACAGTGTGGGCCAACGAGACGATACTGTGAGGAGACAGTGTTCACGAGCAAGAAGGGAGACAGTGTGGGCCAACGAGAGGATACTGTGAGGAGACAGTGTTCACGAGCAAGAAGGGAGACAGTGTGGGTGTGGGCCAACGAGAGGACAGTGTTCACGAGCAAGAAGGGAGACAGTGTGAGCCAACGAGACTGTGAGGAGACAGTGTTCACCAGCAAGCAGGGAGACAGTACCAGAAAGGAGTAAGAAGAGGGGAGAAGGGTCTAGTCAAGCAGAGACAGTGCTATCGTGACCCGTCCACTTATAGGGCGACCCTGGGGAAGCCGGTAGCAAACTCAAACCGAACCCCCCCGGGGGACCTGAACTGTTAGGAGTGAAATGAAGAGTTGGCTTATGTGGCGCTGGAAAACTTTTCGTGAGGTACTCTGGAGGCGGCCCATTAGAATGGACGGCTTCATAAAGATAGCGGACCAGGACTCTGCTTCGGCCACAGCCTCGGCCGGACCTCTGCGCCCTGTCATATAAGGCTGCGCCACAAGGCGGTGCTTCGCCTTTCCGCGCAGTCGAATCGCAAAAAGAACCCACCGGAGGCCGGGGGGGCTTATCCGTCCCGTCCGACTGCAGTTACCAGACCGCGACTATAAAAAGAGCCCCACGCCTCGTTTCGGTTACAGCGAGCAATTTCAGGACCGAAATGTCTGCGGTCGGGGATGAGTCATCAAGTGGGAAATATTCATCATCCGCCGTTGTCTCCGGCCGTGCGCGGCCGCCAAATTCCTAAAGTGGGCGAGCAGTGGCGCGCGCGTTATCAGATAAGGGCTGCCGTGGGCCCCGCATGGGCCCCGGCCCCGGGCCCCACATTGTCAACGCCTCGGTCACCTCCGGTTTACTTGTCTCTGAATTTTATTTTTATTCTCCTTTGCCGACGCTTGATGGATGCGTCTAATGCCACTTTGGGGTTTTCTCGGTTATTGAGAGCTTTGGACCCATCCTTTCTCTCCTCCTGTGTGTGTGTGTGCGTGTTAGCGCGCGCGCGCGCCTGTGTGTGTTTCTAATGCTTGCTCATCGCTATCTGTCTCAAGGCAAGGTAAAGGGGGAGGAACGGGGAAGAGGATAACGCATTAAAACAAGGCATTTCAGGATATCAGGACAGGACTCATCCGTCGTCCTGCCCGTGCTACGGTATCTGCGTGCGTTCAAGTCTCCCGAGAGGTCTCGGTTACACATTTCTGTGTGTGCTCTCTTCGAGGGCCTCGATAACAGGTCGATATGATTTTCCTCACATGAATGTGTGAAGCATGGACGGAGGCAAGCCAACACAGCGATATATGGGAGATGGACAAAAAAAAAAGAATACTTCTACTATCTGCCAAACTTTGAATCGCGCGCAGTTCCCGCGCCTTTGGCCTGCGGCTCCTTAGGACGTATGAAATGCAACCCGACAGCATGTGCAGCGCGACCGATGCAGCATTTTGTCACCGCGCTGAGGGGGGGGGAGGCTGCAAGATTATCCTTTCATTGTGAGGAATCACTCGGGCCAATAAGAAGAGCTCTGAAATTGTCCTCTGAGACGACATTATAAATGTGAGGTTTTTTAGTTGTTTTTTTCCTTCAACAAAAAGAAATCTGCCCTCCTACATCCTTTTTCACATGTGTGCGACGATGTGCCAGGTTTTGTCGCGTCTTCCTCGCGCAGGATAGATATTTATACATAAGATGGATAGATAGATAGGTGGAGAGATAGATAGATTGGGGTCGTGATTATGTCTTCGACTTTGGGCCAGAGAGGGAATAATTTATAGCCGGTGCCCGGGCACGGGTCACGTGGTCTACCAAAGTTATTTGTCCCCGGCGGCCACGGCGGTCCCGTTGCAAGTTACTCGCTTTTTCCTTTTCTTCTCCCCCCCCCCCCCCCTTTCCCCCGTTTTTCACCTGCCGGTCCAGTAATTTCCCTCTCCGGCTGCCGTAAAGTTGGACACGTCAGGAAGCGGTTTCGTGTGACACCGCCCAGTGTTGAGTTATTTCGGATGTCTTCATACATATGTTTTGGGAGAAGGAGCTGAGCAGGGAGAAAGTGCTGTATAGTTTTCACTCGAGATCCCTCTCGAAATACTACATATGACATAGTACAAACACAAAGAAATGTCAAAACGCGACGATAATCAAAATGAACACAGCAGGCAGCAGGGCGAGAATAAGAGGCATAAAGCGCCATTTCCTTATTTGGAATGTCTCACCTACCTACCTTCATGTGCACTTCATTGGCAGAAGCAACGCGGAACCTTGCTCAGATCGTCTTCATAGCAGCCCTGACCATCTGTACAGCTTGTGCTCTAGCAATCTCCGTGTCTTATGCTCTAACCAACCATCACTAGAGTTTCTGCTCTAACTACCCCTGTAGCCTTCATGATTTGCAACTATCTCTAGAGCATGTGCTCTATAACAATCCCTGGAGCCCATATGCTCTGCGTGACCACCTCTAGAGCTTGTGGTGCGACAACCCCTATGCTCTTATGCTCTAACCATTTCTAGTGCTTGTCTCTAACCGCTCCAGACCTGTTACATCCATCTCTGTAGTCTACGCTCAGCAATTTGTTATGTGTTGGGAAGTGGCTGTTTTCACGGGTGCGCTACTGGAGGATTCTTTCTCCAGTGGTGCGCTGGAGGCACGCACAATGTCATGCTCCGGGGCCCGTGTAATATGCTACATTTTCTCCAGCCGTGTATTCTTCTTCTTCATGCTGCTGGTTCAACGCGATGCTGCCGCCTCGACTCTGAGAGACTCTGGAGAATTTCGAGTTGTAGCGCGCAGAGCCTTTATTTGGGACTTCGACGCTTTTAACAACGCGAACATTTCACACGAGTACCACATACTGGAGTACTTATTCAAGCACTTATTCAGGAGGGTGTTGCCTCGACGGGTATACGTCTGCGGGAGCCCGCGTCCATTCGCAGTCCCCGGAAGGCGAAACTATGCAAAGTAGTGGTCTCTGGCTCCGGCAATGGCGTGGCTATCACGTCCACATTGGAAATAATTGTAGTCTTTGCGCTGCATTAGTATACGTCTGCCCCTCGCATGTAATGAAGATACCCTGATAAAGTGTAGTGCTATAGCGAGTGCCGCGAACTCGGCGGCGAGGATTTTGTGGAATTGAAACGTATCATCCGTCGGAACAGAATCATGTACTATCTGGCCCAACGATCACACATGTATTCCACACTGTGCTTTTAACATTGCCCGGATGGCGTCGTTTCCCTCGAACGTCAAAACTTTGGTAAACTCTGTCAGGTTCGCTCCCCGCCAACACGTTGTGCCGCCCTCCTCACCTGACCCCGTCCCTCTGACCCCTCCCCCCTCCGGCCCCTCCCTCCTCGGCACGCCCAGCCTGTCGGCCTGGCCTAGCTCTCCGGGCCTCCGGCCGCCTCCGGCCGCCTCCGGCATGCCGGCCTCCGGGCGGAGAGGAGCTCCGGAGCTCCGCCGGACTCAGGTGAGCCCCCGTATTCTCCCCCCCCCCCCCCCGTGCCCCGTGCTGGTCGGAGGCGACACAAGTCACCCGGCTCCGGCACCACGACCGCCATTGCGTCTCAGGTACACCGCGACCAAAACCGATCGTTTTCAGAAAACGAATCAAGCCGCTCAAAAACTCACTCGACGCCCACGTTGGCTGGAATCGAACCCGCGAGCACAGATCCACCGTGGCATGGACTTCAGCGATTGATACGACTCAAAGCTAAACTACCGCGCAGGGACAATTTTGATTTTAATATTTTTTTTTTTGTGATGCGAATTTGAATAATGGTTTAAGTGCTGGCACATGTCTGCGCGTGGGGCGGCCGGGGTCCCGGCTCCGGGGTCGGGTGCTGCTGGCGTGTTGATTGAAGCTCTCTGCTAACGACGCAGCGCGCTATGAAAAAGGTTGCGCAACTGACAAACGCCCTCTGATAGGTCATAGGCAATGTGTGCGTGTGTGTGTGCGTGTGTGTGCGCGCAGATGGGATTGCAAGGTGAAAGCGGTGTCGGACTCTGTAGATGGTGTGGGCGGGGCGGGGCGGCGGGAGCTGTCACGCGACTCTGTGCGTTCTAAACACCGAGCCTATGGAAGGGTCATGAGCACCGGCCCAGTTTGGTGACACGGAGCTTCGGAGGTGGGCTGTTTTCAAAATGTATTGCCGTCACAATTGAGATTTGAGAGCTGGTTTGGACTCAGGTTGGCGCCAGGATATTTCGAAAATGGAGTCGGAAAACGCGTGGGGTGGGGGTGGCCACGATGAGATATCTTACCACACACGTCCTTACGTTTGCCATGACACTTGCCGTGTAAGTATTTCCTCGGAGAGGTAATCTAAATCGCGAACCTCTCCAAGAAACTAAGCGGACCCGATACGTTTTTGCACGATTTAATTTGCTAACAAAACAACAAGACGTTTTGCTTTTGTCGTGTAAAATGGACACGGACATGAATGACTGGGACTTTACGGAGGGACAGCTCCAGCGCCGCCTGGGGGGGGGGGGGGGGGAGAATGTCGAACAGACAGCGCATGGCGCCTCTATCCGTGCGTCGACACGCCAAACCAGGGCGGGAGGGGAGGGGGACGGGGTGCCCTTTGAAATCACAGAGGGCAGCGTTCCCACCCATTGTCGACCCTTCTCGCTCACACACTCAGCACTTTCGACCTCTCCTCCTCCTAGTCCACGGTGAAAACCTTTTCTCCACGGTCCTGGTACTACCACTCACCCAGCAGCATTGCTCTCCCCCCCCCCCCCCCTCCTCCCCCGGATTTCAAGCGTCAAGCTGATCGGGAAGCAGACGGCGTTGCAAAAGTTCAGGGCCGAGTTTTTGAGAGAAATTTCGGAAATAGATATTTATTCCCTTTGGAAATGGGTAGTCGTTCGTTAATTGATTGGTGTGAGGGTGTGGCGGGCGTGGCACGACGTGTTACGGAATGGCTGCCGGCTGCTGCTGCTGCTGCCGGCCCGACAACACCTTTAAAGGGACGCACGCGTGTGTTTCGCTTTTGAAAGTCCCGCACCACCCGTCCTTGTTGCACACCGGAACGTCGTGTCGCAACCCGTGAGAGAGAGAGAGAGAGAGAGAGAGAGAGAGAGAGAGAGAGAGAGAGAGAGAGAGAGAGAGAGAGAGAGAGAGAGACAAGCAGGCGCTGAAAGGTCCTGAAGCAATACCGTTCAGACACACCTGTTGGAGAGGCTCCGTCATTAGGCGGGCCGCGTTAGGTGTGGTCAGGTTAGGTTAGTTTAGTGTAGGTTAGGCGAGCCGAGGCGGGGCTGTCTAACAGGAATCAGGGAAGGGCGGTTCCGTTAGGGACAGCAGCGGGAGGGGCGGGGGGAATTAAAACTTCTGCAATTTGGACTCTTCTGGCGGAGATCGTCCGGATATTGACAAAGATCGACTCGGGTCGCGCGCGATATCGAGATATCGAGCGGGCAGAAATGAGGAATAGGTCGATAATTACCTGAGAGGGAGCGAGGAGGGAGGGAGAGAGAGCGCTCTTATCTGCTCCCCGATATATTAGCGAGCGTGCGCTGGGCGCTGTGCGCGCGGCCCACCAGGCTGGCCTGCTGCCGCGGCCTTCCTGCTCGACTTGTCGGAGAAGCGCGCGGCAGCGGCGGCGGTGAGATTGGGGCCTCATTCCGCAAAATGTTGCAAGGCGGTGCTCGGGACACGCCTGTGCCGGCGATGCGTATCTCTAGAAACATGCTGCACTCTTGGGAGCCACATACTTCACGGATGGACGGCGGTGGTGGGCCTCTAGAGCCCCTAGCTAGGCTCGACGCTAGACGCCGATCAACAGAGGACTCTTTCCCGCATCTGCCAAACTGTGTGTTTCAAACTGCAGTCACCATGGCATAGTTTTGCGATAGTCGCTATGAACTGTTCTCATAGAAGTGTCATCGCAAAATTTTTCTTTTCTTTTCAAAATAGTATCGTGAACGCATGGAAAATTTTCAACAGCAAAAAAAAAAAATCAATGAAAAAGCAATCATCTTTGCAATGTCAAACACAGCATCGCGGTCAACTTCAATCGATTTTAATTTCGTAGTTTTACATCGAATGTCGTCGTTGCAACTGCCCAAAAATATTTGAACTTTGTGCAATAGACGTTAATTATTGGCACGCTGACTGGAAGGGGGACTGGCGGATGCACAATTAACCATAGCAGCAGCAGCAGCAGCAGCAGCAGCAGCAGCAGCAGCAGAAGCAGCAGCATCCCGGGGAGGGGAGGCTGGGGGGGAGCTATCCGATCAGGAGGCGATCGAAGCCGAGGAGGCGGACCCATCAGAAAACTCAATCAGGGCCGCCAGACACAAACTGTAATTAATAATTCTTCCTCCCAATCTAAGTATTCTCGTATTAAAAGAGATCGTGACGTACCGAAACGGCTGCTGAGCCGAGAAGGGGATAGCGACACTCCATCTCAAGAGCCGATACGGCGGCGGTGGGTCCTCCCGCTCACCGCCCCCTAGAAACAGCACAAAATGGCCCTCGCGGCGGGCCGTTTTAGGGAGCTTAGAAGGCACTGACACGGCGGCGGTGGGATTGCTCTGACCCGGACAGCTGCAGCGCGCACGATTCCGTGTAAATTACACGCTTCACGGCAGGACGGCAAGGTCGCGGGTTCAAGACCCGTCCTAGCGTTCTTTTTTTTTTACCTTCTTTTTTTTTACCTAACTGAAGCTAGGGGGGTGGTTCTAACAGACCCCCGCCCCCTTTTACACACACACACACACACACACACACCGTATGACTTTCCCGCACTCATTGTACATTTTCCACGGCGGCGGTTCGGACCAGACGCTGCTGACATGAAAAATTCAGTCAGTTTGTGCGCCTCCCGGCTGGCTGGCGCGGCGCGCCGGGCTCGGTTCAATTTGGCTTTGGCAGGACGGGGCGTGGCGGAGCCATGCGGAGCCATGCGGAGCCATGCGGAGCCTGACAGGTGTGTCTTTGGAATGTAGCAGCGATATACGTACACGCACGCACACGGCGCGCTGCGTACACACACACACACACACACACACGCGCGCGCGCGCGCGCACACACGCGACCAACAGTAATTATTTTCTTGCCAGCTTTGGCATGGTGAGCGAGCGGGCCGAGGTTGTTACGATACGATATTATTTTATATTTTTGCCGCGCGCGCGCGCGCGTGTGGTTCTCGCTTTTGTCCTTCTCGATTCCTCTATGTGCGCGCTTTCTTCGACTATTCATAACGGGAATCGATCAATCGACGTGATATGCAGCGGCGTGCAGCGGTGTCCGCTCGCGTACGCGCGCGTGTGTTTGTCTGTGTCCGTGTGTGTGTGTGTGTGTGTGTGTGTGTGTGTGTGTGTGTGTGTGTGTGTGCCCGTGTGTGTGTGTGTGTGTAATTTGTGCACGTACACGATACAGAGGTGAGGCAGAGCGCGCACGACGCCGCTATTGGCCCGGTGCCGCCGTTGCTGCTGCCGCCGCTGCTGCTGCCGCCGCTGCCCACCCTCGCCACGTCACTTCTTCTGCGTGTTTCGAACCCGCTGTGTGCACGGCATACATACTTGCATGCAGTTTGTGATAATTTGTTCTGCAAACTGTGCCGCGCCTTTGCGCCCCTCACTAGCAGCGGGGCGGGGCGGGGCGGGGGGCGCGAGATGTCGGACGCACGTATGACGGGCCAAGTCAGGCGAGCCCCTCCCCTCCCCTGCCCTCTCCTCTCTCCTCCCCCTTCACTTCGGCATTGTGCGATCGTGTTTCATACCGGACCGCATCACCGCCACGACGCCGGCGTGCTATCAGGAATGTGGCCGTACCCCCGCCGTCCTGAAATCGGAGCCGATTATTAAACGATCACCTCCCCCCCCCCTTTCCCCGGTCCGTCATGCCCGCTCCCCGTCCATGAAACACGTGACGTGACGCCCTCAAGTACTTCCGCTCCGGACCTAAGAGGCGGCGGCCTCCCTGCGAACCATCACCGCTCCGCCGACATCCGTCGGTCGTCGTCAGAATGTAATTTCGGGGGCTTTGCCAGCAGCTCCGGGGGCCTCCGGTGGGCTCCGGTGGGCTCCGGTGGGCTCCGGGGGGCTCCGGGGGGCTCCGGTGGGGGGGGGCTCCGGGGGGCTCCGGGGGGCTCCGGGGGCGGGGGGCTCTCCGGGGGCTCTGGAGGGGGGCTCTGGGGGCTCCGGGGGGCTCCGGGGGCTCCGGGGGGCTCCGGGGGGCTCCGGTGGGCTCCGGTGGGCTCCGGTGGGCTCCGGTGGGCTCCGGGGGCTCCGGGGGCTCCGGGCGGCTCCGGGCGGCTCCGGCGCCCCGCCTAGAGGCGCGCACCGTCATCGGAAGTGCTCCAGTGACTCGGGGCGGCGGCGGTGTCTCTGGAGTGGGCGTGGCCGGGGGCCGGGGCAGCGCGCTGGAGGCGGCCCGTGAGGCGTGCCCGGCCGGCGCGCAGCCCTGGGCCCTGGCGCCCTCCGGGACCCTTAGGACGCCGCTGCTAATGACAAGGTAGCGCGGCACGGCCAGGACCCCGTAGAGGAGACGGAGGAGCACCCCGACGGGGGCCGGTGTGTGTCATGCGGGGCCCCCGTTGTGGGGGTCGCCGGGCCCGCCGTCGTCGCCGGCGACGGGAAGACGACGATTTGCCGGCGGGAGGGGCGAGGCCGAGGGCGGCCGAGGGCGGCCGAGGGAGGCCGAGGGAGGCCCCCGCCAACGATAATGACCACAAGACTCGGACTGTTGGCGCCAGCCGGCCAACGCCACCATTGTCAAACCCAGTGTGAAATCGACCTATAAAAGGACCCGGGCCGTGCCGGGCCGTGCCGGGCCGTGCGGCGTTGTCTGCTCTCGCCTAGCCAGACACACACACGCACACACACGCACGCACTCACACGCACGCTGCCGGACCACAAAGTGGCCAGGCCACGGCGCGGAGCACAGAAGAGTCCCTGGACCACTTGGACGCTCCGGAGGACTTTTGGTGCGGTGACTAACGTGGGGTCTTGCCGCGAGGCTTCATCGAATCTACAATTGTGAAGCATGCAGCCCTGCAGATGGGAGATTCACTATTTCACGCCACCGACGTACTGCAACTGTTACATGTGTATATTTTGGATGGTCACAGTGGACGTTGGACGTCCGGGTCTCGCGATACCGATCGTTAATTTTCGCCCTAATGCTTTTTAATATTTTCCCGTGCGTTGGCCGAGCAAGCGGGCGATTTTGTGATACCCGGTGTCCGCCCGCCCAGGCCAGGCCAGCCGGGCTCCGGGCTCCGGGCTGCAGCACGGCCACGGCGAGTCCATCAGCTCTGCGTCCTTCTGAGCCTCCCTGTCTGTCTGCAGCGGCCCCCTCCCCTCCCCTCCTCCTTCTCACCTGCATCGCCCCCCCTTCCCCCCTCCCCCTCCCCAAGCGCATTCTTTCCCTCGCATGCTGAGGCCGCTAGGGCCGCTACCTACTGCGGCCTGGGCCTGCAGGTCTCTAGGTCCGGCCGGCCCAGGCCCAGGCCTAGCCAGGCCTCTGGCCTTTGGGCAGCCTCAGCCTTGCAGGGCCCAGCCAGCAGCACAGCCAGCGCTGCCACAGCTCTGAGGGGCCGGGGCCGCCCACAAACCACCAAGACGCCTCCTTCCGAATCGTCCGCGGATTTTGTGCTAAGCAAAATAAAAAAAAATGATCATGTTGATTGCGATTATCACGTGCGTACTTTTCCCTGACTAAAGGCGTGATCATCGCCCAGTTTTAGGTGGAAAGGGGCATAAAGTGACATTTGAAAACTAGTCCTTATCACGTCCTACTGAAAAAAAACCTATTTTTATTCAAGTGACCTTATAAGTATTTGGAATCCTGGCTCCAAGCTGAGTTCACCTCAGGTCTCAGATATCGGATGTCCTGCACGCGTACATATTCCCCTGTTATTCTAAGGGACGGCTACATTGACTGTCTCGAATCTGCACCAATCGATTTTTCGAGTCGTAGTTTTTTTTTTTTTTTTTTTTTTTTTTTGTGGCAGTGCCAACAGCGCCACGTGGCCTTGCTTCGGACGCCCCCGTTTCCATGTTGTTCGCCAGGATGGCGGCGCTGCGGGCGCCACCGCAAGCAGCACAGCACACTGGCAGAGACGAGGCTGTTCGGAGACGCAGTGCCGCGTTACGATTAGAGATTTAACACCCAACACCTGAGTTAGCAGTATAGGACACGAGAGCGAGTTCACCGCAGCACCCCAACTCAGGCGAAAAGGTCCCGTGGCCCAGGATTCTCGAAATCCTTCGGCGCCAGGCTGAGTCTAACTCCCGAATCTCGATTGCAAATGGCGTCAGTTGCCCAAACGGCCCCCGTCCCCCCGCATTGTCCTCGCGGTGGCGCCCCACAGCGCCATTAAAACTACCCTTAATCAGGTCCGATCGCGCGACTCTTAATCATTCCCAGCGATGACACGACTTTTGCATAAGAGTGTACCTTACACCTACCGCCCCCGTGCTGCACCTGTAGCGCGCAGTGCGCCGGCGCCGACCAATCCTAGGGCAGAAAGGGCTTCACACGTGGGTGATAAGCGCAGTGGCGCCTCCGCGCCCCGCCCCGCCCCGCCCCGCCTGGCGCCGCGTCACGTGACGGGGCCCCTTTCACCCCTCGGAAAAATTCCGGCACAGCGGCGCGTCGGCTGTCTGCAGCGGAAGGGAGCGACGCGACTGCTGCAGGCCGCTCTGTGCCGCTCACTATCCGCGGTCCTAACCTACCGAGCACCTGCAAGCAGTGTACTAGTGACCAAACGGTAGGGACAGCATAGTGGCCCGCCTTGCTGTTCAAAAACGCACCAAAGTGAACTCTCGACCCTGATTGAGATTCGAAACCCGAGTTGTAGTACTCAGCTTGACGCCACGATTTCAAAAATGGGGTCACTTGACCTTTTCTTATGGGAAATGAAAAATTTGGTGGTAGATCTCATAATGGCCGCCCCAGATCGAAACTTTTGCATTTTTTGGTCAGAAAAGGCGTCATGCTAGGTGTAACTAGAGCCTAAAATCTTAAGTAGATTGAGTTTTTTTCACTATTGTGCGTTTTGGAACAGCGTAGTGGCCCGCTGGCCACCACTGACGAAGTCACCATCACCGTGATCGGCCGTTTTGAAAACTTGATGACGTTTTCCAGCTTCCATCACAACACCCTTGCACTACATACGATTCATACACTGCAGCCGCTTGCTGCTTTAGCCGAGGCCGCGAGCACAGCATTGGGCCCAGCCGGGCCCTGGCTATATATATATATATATATATATATATATATATATATATATATATATATATATATATATATATATATATATATATATATAGTTCTCAGTGAGCTTTGCGGCAGCTGGATGGTACACTAGTTGCGGCAGAATTGTAATTTTGACGCGCATGAGCAGATGGCATGCTTATATCCGCTCTCATATCGAGGCGTCAGCTCTCTTCGTCTCTCTCATGATGTGGTGGTGGTGTGTGTGTGCGTGTGGGCTCAGAGCTGCTTATACACAGCGGCCGGCAGGGCTGCGTTCGCGCGCCTATTTTCTCTCGTCTCTCTCGCTCGTTCATTACGGGCAGCCGATCAGAGTGAATAAGAGCGACACATCGCACACACCGCGCGCGCGCGCGAGCGTGTGTGCGTGCGTTTGTGCGTGCGTTTGTGCGCGTGTGCGTGCGTTTGTGCGCGTGTGCGTGCGCAGTGATTGAGAGGCCGGCCGCGGTATATGCTAATGTTCTCTGCACTTACGCGCTTTCCTCCACTCCTACGTTATCCGGACTATAAGGACTATTGACATGGCCTAGCCTCACGGCCCGCCTGCGCCGCGGAAAATGGTTTATGGCACTGCCTGCCGCCTGGGACCGTATGTGTTTTGTCCGATCAATCAAGAGACCCCTGACAACGTTTTGTACACGCCTTCAAAATCGGGCTACTAGCAGGCCATTTTCTCTCGGCGCTTTAACGTCTTCTTCGGCTTCTCTCCAGCATACGTAGCTCGCCTTGCCCGATTTCTTCTCCAGCGGAAATTCTTCAGAGGTTCTCCCCAGCACAGCTCACCCAGACTCGTCTTCTCCAGCGCCCTCAACTTATTTGCTTCAAATTTCCTACACCCAGAGAAACGAATTCTTGATTCAAGACTAGAAAAGAGTATTCTTAAAGCATTCAAGATTATAATTATTGCTCCAAGAATATTTCTTGATTCAACTCTAAGATTGGCTTGATTCAAGAAAATATTCTTGAACGCTTTTAGCCTATAAGAATATGTTTCTCTGGGTGCACCTTTGGAGCGCGGTATCTTTGTCCGAGCACTTCTCCAGCATCTTCTCCAGCTCTTCCTCTAGCGGAAATTCTTCAGAGGTTCTCCAGTACATAAGACTCGTCTTCTCCAGCTTCTCCAGCTCCTTCTCCGGCCGCATATCGCTGCATTCCCGGTAGAAAGTGTGTACAAGCGCAGTCGGCTTTTACAGCAGGGCGCTCTGCTCCGCTCTGCTCTCTGCTTTCTAGCCTCGGAGTAGTACCAGTGCGTATACCTCGGAAACGCGGTAGCGGGGAGCAATCCATCGCCTTCCTTCTTGCTCCGCATCGGGCGCGGCAGGGAGCGCGAGAGAGATGCGAGACGCGGGCCGCGCGCCGCCATCCTAGAAATAAGGTCAACGAGACAGTCAGGCAGCGAACGCACGGTGGCGGTGCTGCTATCGAGTTTAACAGCTTCCAGTTTTTACCACAAGAGCGCGTTAGCGTTTGCTGTACGGCATTTGTTGATTTTCTTCTCCTAGACCGGAAGTATGGAGTGCGGCGCCGAATCATAAGTACTACCTCCAAAGAACGAGCGAAGGTGTAAAATGTTCATCTCGGCAGAAACGGGGGCGCGAAAGTGGGCCCTGCGGTTGTATTTGAACCCGCGACACCGCGTCTGTCGTAACTCGCGGGGTTGACTCGGCCGGCGACAGGTTTTCTTCGCGGCGAATTGACCCATCAGGTCCCAAATGAGGAGAACACTATTAGCTCCTTTTTTTTTCTTAACGGGCCACCCAGAGTGGCTCATATATCCGGTTGGGAGTGGACTTGGAAAAGGTGCTGATCGGCCATACCGAATCAAGAGAGAGAGAGAGAGAGAGAGAGAGAGAGAGAGAACTAAATGAGAAATTCTGGTTTTTGTTGCGTGCCTGTGTCGCGCTGGGACTCCCTGGGGCAGTGCAGGGGTCATCCGGTGGTCTGCAAACAACTGTCGCTAGCGTCAGCGGCCCCTCGGGCCCTGCCAACGTCATAGAAATAAAATCCCCACTGCCAGGGTCCACTGTGCCGCATTAGCGAGGAAATTTGGGTGCAGCGGGCGCGGCAGGAAATTAAAAAAAAAGTGCCTTGATCGGGGTTTGAACCCACGACTAAACGCCAGCTCGACCGCTAGGGCGCGATGAGTGTGTATAAAACCGTTGGAAACTCCATCGAGTACTCGAGCCTCACGTGTGTACAATGTAGAATACTAGTTGAACGCCCCCCCCCCCTCCCCGCGGCCCCCCTACGGAGTGTGTTCAGTTAGGACCGACGTGGGTGTATGGGGATTGATTCCTGTCGGACACAGCTCAGCAGTTTTGTGTCCTGACGTTGGCCGGACTGCGTCGTAAAAACGCCGCGGCAAGAGACGAAATGAAGGAGGAGAAAGAGTGCGAAAAGTCAGATGAAATTGCAAATCATTCTTCTTTATTTATGCTCAACTAGTACGAACTACTTTTCTGTAGTAGCTAGGGGTACTTATCCAGCTTCAAGGACTCTGCTCTGAATCTTCTTTTTCTTCTTCTTCTTCTTCTTCTTCTTCTTCTTCTTCTTCTTCTTCTTCTTCTTCTTCTTCTTCTTCTTCTTGCTCTGCCTTGGCGAAATGCTAACCAAACGACGTGACGCCACCGCTTCTATTATTTGCGGTGTGGACTAATTGCGGTGACCGCATAAGCGAAGAGGTCAGAGCCCCACCTCTCCACCTGTGGATTCCCCTTTCTTTTTTTTCCGTAACATTTTTCTTGCGGTGTTGCGCCGTCACCGCTGCACAAGAGAACGTGAGATGAACAAGGTGTGTGTGTGGGACACCTTAATCGGATTAAAATTAGTGCCGATCCCGTCCCTGCAGTTTTGCCAAAATTACCCCCCCCCCGCCATACCAACCTAACTTGAGTAGAGGGTGGTGTTCTTTTTCACTGAAACTTGGTCCATTATTGTATTAGTGCACAGGTGCTAAAAACAGTTACTTTGCCTGCAGGATGGAGGGGATGTGGGGGATAAAGATCCATCCGAGTGCCAGTTGGGTGTTGCTTGTGCCTGCATCGCTCCTGCCGTGTTATTGTAGTGACCCCACCTGTGGTTCCTCTGTAAATGTGTGTGTGTGTGTGTGTGTGTGTTTGTGTGTGTCTCCATTCAGGCATCTGTCTGTCTGCCACTTGCCGCTGACTGCCATGCACTTGAGGTACTCTATGCTTGATCATAAGCCTCCTGTGTAAATGCAAAGCAATAATAAAAATGCTCGACAGTCTCTGGCGAAGAGAACAGCTTGTTCCGATAAAAGGCGACCACTGTCCTGCAGACTATCGGGAATTATAACAAAACACTATGATTTACTCATCGCCTCTATAAGTAAAGTGCACATGTAAGAAAAACCTATGTGGACGCTTGTGTATGGGTTTTACACCACTTGAAGGCTGGCAACACAATGTCAACGTGATTAAACTCGTTTGAGGAAAAGCGTAGGGGCATTTTTTTTTTTTTTTTGGGGGGGGGGACGACACAAGAGTTGAAATGGTGAGATACAGTAATGGCTACTGGGCTTTTGCAACACATGATCCTCTGGTAAATATGTAGCAGCAGCGGGGCATGATGCAAATACAGGAGGCTGTTCCTCGCTGCTCCTCAGCAGGGGTCGACTCGATCAGTGTGTCGGGGCCGGGCGCCCAACGCCGAGTGGGCGCTGGCGAGAGAGAGAGAGAGAGAGAGAGAGAGAGAGAGAGAGAGAGAGAGAGAGAGAGAGAGAGAACTGTCTCCTAGCCTAGAACAAGATGGGTACAAAACAGCGTGGTTTCAAATTCATCCGGTTAATTTCTATCAGAGGCCCTTTTTTTCCCATTCTAATTTTTTTTTATTAACCATTTCGCCGCTTCAAAGCTTTGATTTCTGTCCTGGTTCCGCTGCGACAAGATGTCAGCACTGTGCTCACGGCTCACGGATTGGATTCGGCTCTGGCGGCCGGTCCAGCAGCTTGTCCAGAGGCTCGGCGGCCGCAGCGGGCTGGCTCCAGCAGTCTCCAGCAGCTCCAGAACCCCCTCCCACCTGCGGGGGCCCCGCTAGTTTCGGCCGATTTATCAGACGGGACTCACGGCGAAGGTTTTTCTTCACCTACGCACGGCCCCGGCCCGGTCCGTCCCGGCCCGTCCTGCTCCGTCCGCTCGCCCAAATGTCATTATGTGTCTCAGGAATTAATGGCAGACGATTGAAATTCACGGGACGTCATTATAAGATATTCCTTTTTGCTCTCTCACTCTGGCTATGCTGACCGCTGACGGAGGTGACGTCGCTCCCTCTCACCCTCTCTCTCTCTCTCTCTCTCTCTCTCTCTCTCTAGCTCTCTCTTCTCGTCTCCACCTTCTCCCTCTCTCGCTCGCTCTCGTGGTGTGGGTGGAATGGACCTGACGCGTCGAGCATATTAGTCCGCACATTTTATGCTCCCTGGTGTCCCCTCTCTGTGTTCCTAGCGGACACAAACCAATACCACATACCGCCGCTATTGGCCCAAACGAGCCGGGCCAGAGAGAAAACGGAACGGATGTGAGCGGGAATCGAACCCGCGGCCCGCGGCGGTGCGCGCGCGCACGCGCGGGTAAGCCCCTCGAAAAATACGGCCCGCCCGCCATTTGTTCGAATGGAGAATGGCGGGTATAACGAGCCATTACTTTGGCGCGCACCGTTGTTGCTGTTTGATCACGGAGACTGTTTAGCGCAAGCCGTCCGCGCATTCATTACCCGTACTTGAACCCGCGACCCGCCAGAGACAGCGAAGCAAACACAGGGCGCTGTGATGCCGCGCTAGCGGGGCTGGCAGAGCTGGCAGAGCTGGCAGAACTGGCAGAGCTGGCAGAGCTCGGGTGCCAGCCGAGGTCAGTGCAGGTGCAGTGAGTGGCAGTGCAGTGCACCGGGGAGCTGGGCAGGCAATCAGTGGGCAGCGATCGACGGCAGCGGATCTCTAAAGACTAGAGAGAGAGGGAGAGAGAGAGAGAGAGAGAGAGAGAGAGAGAGAGAGAGAGAGAGAGAGAGAGAGAGAGAGAGAGAGAGAGAGAGAGAGAGAGAGAGAGAGAGAGAGAGAGAGAGAGAGAGAAAGAGGAGAGAGAAGAGGGAGAGAGAGATAACAGAGGAAGAGAATGAATGAGAGAGAAGAGGGTGATAGAGACAGACGGAGACAGACAACTAGAGAGGGAGAGAGAGCGCGCTTACTGTGGCGTTCGGGTGCAAAGCGTAACTAGTCGCGCCTCACACCACTTCTATGTGTAGCGATTACTGTACACGTGTACGCAGTGCGTCGCATCGATGACTGATGAGTGCCGCGCCGCCTCGCTGCTCCGCGCGCTGCGCCAACAGGACCCCAAGTCCCGCCTGGTGGTCGTAGCGCGTCGCCTACTTCGCCATGTTCGTCCGGCGGCCACGCGGCGCCAATCAATCCATTTCAAAAGTTGGCGGTGTACGAATAAGGGGGGGGGGGGGGGCTGACTCACCCGTCATTCTCGTGTTGTTCTAACTCCGCCCACACAGTGTGCTGTGCCGACGAGTATAGCAATAATTTTGTGTGCAAATCGAGAGGAACTTCAGGGACACAGTAGTATTGTATGTACATAGTGGTTCGTGTACGGGAGTATAGAGAAGGGACAGGGGGGTGGGGAAATTGCAGAGGGGAGAGGAGGGTGTGGGGGGTGCATCAAACAACACACATAGTACCAGTGGCCCCGCGGGGGGGGGGGGGGCTGCATTCCGCCGGTCACGGCGCCCGCAGTGCCCCCTCCGCCCCCTCCCACCTCTCACCTTGCCCCGGAGGCCCTGGGGGGCCCTGGACGGCCCGGAGGGGCCCCTACCCGGCCGAGGCCAGGGCACCGGCAGCAGCGGCAGCAGCGGCAGCAGCGGCAGCAGCAGCGGCAGCAGCAGCAGCAGCAGCAGCAGCAGCGGCAGCGGCAGCAGCTGCTCGGCCCGGGCCCCGCCCCGCCCAGAGACCCCTCCCCGCCTCCCGAGCGGACCGACCAACTCTCCATCCCTAGAGTCCTGTATAGTGTATATACAGGACTCTAACCATCCCGTGTCCGGCGGCGGTGGTGGTGGTGGTGGTGGTGGTGGTGGTGGTGGTGGTGGTGGTGGTGGTGTACAGTCGGGGGTTCTATGCGTCGGCGTCGGCAGGGCGGTTCGGCGGTTCAAATTCTCGCGCCGTCCCACGGATTTCTCCCGCCGCCCTCTGACGCGGATCGACGACAGAGGGCGTTGGCCTCGCGGCCGCGGGGAGAGGGCGGGATGGCGGGGGACGCGATTGCGCCGAAAATTCCCCCTTTTGCAGGGATGGGAGGGCCGGTTGGGGTCGGGCCGGGCCGGCTAACCACACGGCCAGCCGCGGCCAGCTCTACATTAGGACCAGGAAGCTTATTACTTGGAGGCCCTGCCGCCCGGGCCCGGCACAAGATGGGGGTCTCCCAGGCCGCCGAACTGGGCCAGGCTCGTCCTGTAATGTATGCAAAATATACGAGTTCCAGTCCGCAGCGCCCATGCCGGGGCCCTGTGGGGGCCCTGCTGCCCGCCCCGCCCCCCAGCCGGGTCTGGCGGCCCCCACTGACCACAACGGTCACTCTCCTGCAGTGTGGCCACCGCAGGGTTCCGATTTAACGCTCTCGTTTCCACTGGTGCCAACCGTTGTCGTACTGCCGGCGGTACGCACCGAGTGCGAGCGAGACGGACGGCCGGTGCGGCTTCTTTGTCACGGTGGCAGCCATGAGCGGATACCGCTCCCCGAATACGAGATGAGGTGGGGCGGCCGCTAGCCGTCACCGTCACATGAGCACCCCGACGGCCCCCGCCACCCGGGCGGGGGGGGGGGGGGGGCGTCAACGGGGGGCCATCCTCGCGTCGACACCTCAGCCGTAGTCGGTCGGGTGAGCCGAGCCCCCGCCCCGCCCCGCCTCCCGCCCGCCTGCTGCCTGCTACCGGCGCGGGCGCAGCGGTGGTTGCAGCGGCGGCTGCGGGTGCACCCGGAGTAGTCATACAGTGACTCGGCGCGCGGCAATTACCCGCTAATGAAATGCATGACGCCGGGCGGCGAGGATGAGAAATTAGGGGGAACGGCGCGGGGCGGGGGCGGAGGTCTTCGGGGGCCTCCGGTGGTCGACGTCGTCGGTCCCAGCTGGCGGAGTCCGCGCGTTGCGCCTTGCGCCGTCGTGGTCGTGTGATGGCCCCGGGATGCTGGCCGGCCATCTGTCGGTCCCGGCCGGTCTGCTGCTGCCGCCGCCGCTGCTGCCGCCGCCGCTGCTGCCGCCGCCGCTGCTGCCGCCGCCGCCGCTGCCGCTGCCGCCGCCGCTGCTGCCGCCGCCGCTGCTGCCGCCGCCGCTGCTGCCGCCGCCGCTGCTGCCGCCGCCGCCGCTGCCGCCGCCGCTGCTGCCGCCGCCGCTGACGCCAAGCCGGTAGCGGTAGCCATCGCTGTCCGACCTGTAATAACACAAGAAATGCCGATAGCTGCCCGGCCCCGGGGCGTCCTGATGCCGGGCCCACGTCGGGGAGAGGCAGGGCCCGGCTGGGGCCGGCAGGGGCGCCCATTGTTCGTGCCAAAGTGTCTCGTCACCCTGCCGTAATCTCAGCCCCCGGCGGGGCTCCCGACGGGACGGGGCCGTAGGGGCGTGCTGCGCTGCGGGGACGCGCAGGCCTGCCTGGCCTGGATGGCCCTCTCCGCGACCTCATGGACTCCACATGGGGCTCCCATGAACTCCCAGCTCGCGTGCCGAGGACAGTGTGCAATAATGCGCACCCTCTGCCCTGCCCTGCCTCAAGAACCCGATGAATTCGATCGAATGTACGCTCATAATGCACTAAAAAAACACCCACTACGTGCGGGGGGAGGGGGGGGGGGCAGTGCAGTGGGTGGGAGGTGTGCACAGTGAGGAAGGAGAGGAGCACCCAAACCGTATGCTGCTACCACGGGATTCGAAGCAAGAACAGAAATAATTACCTTCCTCTCTGTTGCTCTCGCTGCACTCCCCTCTCCCCCTCTCTCTCTCTCTCTCTCTCTCTCTCTCTCTCTCTCTCTCTCTCTCTCTCTCTCTCTCTCTCTCTCTCTCTCTCACCCCTCTCTTTCTCTCTTCTTTAAGCCCCAGAGAGTGCCACAAGCGTATTAAGATTCCTCTGCTGGCGGTGCCCCTGGCCTGGCCTGCCCTGGCCGCCCTGGCCTCACCTCACCTCCGGCCGTACCGGGCCGGGCACGGCTACACTGCCAGAGAGACAAACAATTCCTTATCAATTCGTTCCCCTTCCGCCCCCTGCGTGCCCGTGATTTCTCATGCCTCATTGTGCGGCACATAAAGGCCCTCCCCGCCGTACGCAACGCGGGAGAATGCGTCAAATTGTCCGGCAGCGGGCAGGGCGCTGTCAATGTGCCCCGGGTCGGGTCGGCCCGGGGACTGGGTGCAGCGGATCGGGGAGGTCCCGGGTTCGAATCCCGTTCGCGCTTGCATTTTTCTCGCGACGTTGCCGCGGTCGCCGTTATTGACTGGAGCAGATCGTTGTTCGGCGACTAGAACCCGGCCGGACTGGCGGAGGGCGAAGAGTACACAGCATGGCACACTCTTTTCCTGGGGCCATCGATTTTTTTTATTGAGTACTCTCTCTCTCTCTCTCTCTCTCTCTCTCTCTCTCTCTCTCTCTCTCTCTCTCTCTCTCTCTCTCTCTCTCTCTCTCTCTCTCTCCCTCTCTGCCCGCTAACCTTTCCGATGTGCCGAAAATAATACAAGTACCACTGCTTTGTATTCATGATTGCACAGAAGAAAGCTCTTTCTCCGACTGGAAGTGGCAGCACTGCTCTCAGGGCACCAACCACCACCGCCGCCGGCCTGCGCATGCGCGGAGCACTCCCGTGACGCAGCACTCCCCGCCCAGCCGGCCGCGGGTTCGATTCCCACCGAGAGCGCAATGCCATTTTTTCTCAGCGTAGAGAGGAGCGGGAAGCGACGGGGAGAATTGAATGAATGAGATTAATGCGCACGCGGCTCAATGCGCCCCGTCGCCGCCGCCAACAACGCGGCCGAAGATGAAGTGAGATTCGGATCGATTTAACCGGGCCCCGCGACTCAGATTCAGATTGAGATTCGCGCGCGATTCGAGGCTGTGGCGTGACTGTGTCTTAATAGCCCCTCCCCCCTGCGCTGATCGTAGTCCTGCTGGAGTGACGTCGGGAGGGAGAGAGAGAGAGAGAGAGAGAGAGAGAGAGAGAGAGAGAGAGAGAGAGAGAGAGAGAGAGAGAGAGAGAGAGAGAGAGAGAGAGAGAGACGGGGCGCCGTGTATTTCACCACTCCGTGCGTGCCGAGTGGCGCGGCCAGTAAGCCACATTCCGAGCAGCGGGCCCGTAGAGGCAATTTGAGCACCTCAGATTGCCCCTACCCGGCCGTAATAATTTTTATTGTAAACAGTGTACCCCGCGCTTGATGACGAGCCATGCGCCGGCCGGAGCGCGCGCAGCCGAGTCATGCCGGGGCCGAGCCGGGGCGGGGCGGCCGGGGAGCAGAGCCGGGCCGCGGGGCGGAGGCCGGCGGAGGCCGGCGGAGGCCGGCGGAGGCCCTGCCGAGTCCGGTTCGCTCTGACAGGGCCCTCGCCGTGTAAGCGCCGGTCCCGTGCGTCCTGGACCCGCTGCAGCCGGAGCCACCCCGCTCTGTGTCCACGTTACGCCCGTCCTCGGACGGTTCTATCGTCTTAGGAGTTCGCGGGATATTGACGGCCACACACACACACACACACACACACACACACACACACACACACACACACACACACACACACACACACACACACACGCCTCCACTTAGATGTCGAGCGCCTAGCTGGGTAGGCAACCACGACTTGTGCATCTGCGCGCGAGTCGTGCGGGCTGGCCTACCCTGGCAGTCGCAGGGGCTCGCCTGGGATGGCCGGCAGTGGCGGGCGGCGGCACCACAGCAGCGATGGGCAGAACAGCTGGGCGACACGCGCGACGTCGTCATCTTTTTGTCGCGTCACACGTCATACGGGCCGCGGTGGCCACTGTGTGGTGTGTGTGTGCGTGAATGGAGAGAGAGAGAGAGAGAGAGAGAGAGAGAGAGAGAGAGAGAGAGAGAGAGAGAGAGAGAGAGAGAGAGAGAGAGAGAGAACACCTGTTTGCACACACGCTGTCAGCGCACAAGTGTTGCATGGAAATCAGCGCGCGGCCGTCTCCTCCGCTCTGCCCTGCGCCGCTCTGCTCCGCCCCGCGGCCGGCGGCCACTAGTAGTCCGCAAGGACGAAGCCGGGGTCCCCCTTTGCCACTATACCCGGCACGCCAACGCGCCGCGCCGCGCCGTGGCGCTGGAGGCCGTGAGCCTGCCGTGGGATGCCGCGTGGAGAGTACCCTGTGTCGTGTCGGTGTTGTCCTAATGTGTCCGTCCGTTTGTCTGTTGCAGCATGTGGGTGCGGTAGCGACCCATCGGTGCGCCGGCCCCGCCGGCCACCCAACTCCGCCATGCGGTGGTCCTGGCCGCGGCCTCGGCCCGGGCCTCCCCGGCGGCTACTACTGCCGCTGCTGGCGGTGCTCACCCTGGCCGTCGTGGCGCTCGGCGAGCATGTCCGGGACCTGGAGGTTTCGGAGGGGGCGCCCGTGGGCACCCGCGTCGGCCTCATCGGCGACGGCGAGGGCGGGGGCACGCCGCCGTACCTCATCGTGCCCGTGCCCGGCAGCCCCGTCGACTCGGACCTCGCCATCGACCAGTCCACCGGCGAGATCCGAACCCGCGTCCGGCTGGACCGTGAGACGCGCGCCTCGTACTCCCTGGTGGCCATCCCGACGACGGGGGAGAACGTCCGGGTGGTGGTGCGCGTCCGGGACGAGAACGACAACGCGCCCACCTTCCCGACCCCCGTCATGAACATCGAGTTCCCGGAGAACACCCCCCGGGACGTGAAGCGGACGCTGCAGCCGGCCAAGGACCCCGACCTGGGTGCCTTCTCCACGCAGAGGTACTCGATCGTGTCCGGTAACGTGAACAACGCCTTCAAGCTGAGCTCGCACGAGGAGCGCGACGGCGTGCTGTACCTGGACCTGCAGATCCACGGCATCCTGGACCGCGAGACGACGGCCTTCTACAGCCTCCTAATCGAGGCCGTGGACGGCGGCATGCCGCCCCTCCGCGGTACCATGACGGTCAACATCACTATCCTGGACGTGAACGACAACCAGCCGCTGTTCAACCAGAGCCGCTACTTCGCCACCATCCCTGAGAACGCCACGGTGGGCACGGGCGTGCTGCAGGTGTTCGCCACGGACGCGGACGCGGGCGACAACGGCCAGGTGGAGTACTCCATCAACCGGAGGCAGAGCGACCGCGCGGCCATGTTCAGGATCGACCCGGCCACGGGGCAGATCGCGGTGAACCGGCCGCTCGACTTTGAGACGAAGCAGGTCCACGAGCTGGTGGTGGTCGCCAAGGACCACGGCCTGCAGCCCCTCGAGACCACGGCCTTCGTGTCTATCAGCGTGACGGACGTCAACGACAACCAGCCCACCATCAACCTCATCTTCCTGAGCGACGACGCCACGCCCAAGATCTCGGAGTCGGCGCAGCCGGGCGAGTTCGTGGCCCGGATCTCGGTGCACGACCCGGATAGCAAGTCCGAGTACTCCCCCGGCGAACACGTCAACGTGACCCTGGAGGGCGGCGACGGCTACTTCGGCCTCGCCAACCGGGACAACATCATCTACCTCGTGATCGTGTCGCTACCGCTGGACCGGGAGGCGCGGCCCAACTACACCCTGAGCGTGGTGGCCACGGACGGAGGCAGCCCGCCGCTGCACGCCTCCCGCACCTTCCACCTGAGGGTCACGGACGTCAACGACAACCCCCCGGAGTTCACGCAGAGCCAGTACACCGCCAGCGTCATGGAGGTGGCCGAGCCCGGCACGTCCGTGGCCCGGGTCCTCGCCACAGACCGCGACGAGGGAGTCAACGCCGAGGTGTCGTACTCGCTGGCCGACACGCCCGAGTCCCACTCGGCCTGGTTCCAGGTGGACGCCACCACGGGGGTCGTCAGCCTGCGCGCGCACGTGGACTGCGAGACCGACCCGCAGCCGCGGCTGGTCGTGGTGGCGACGGACAAGGGGCAGCCCCCGCTGTCCGCCACCGCCACCGTGCTCGTCACCGTGCACGACGTCAACGACAACGAGCCCATCTTCGATCAGAGCTTCTACAACGTCACCGTCGCTGAGAACGAGGCCCCGGGATGCTCCATTCTAAAGGTGAGTGTTTTCTGCACGCAAAAACCGATGCCTCGGTCCTCGGACTCGGCTGGCTCGTCCCCGGCCGCCCGCACGACCCCAAGAGGATATGAAATTACTCAGTTTACTCCTACTGGCCATTCTAATGAGAAGTGAAGCTGTAAAAGCAGCGAAATGATGAAGGCCTTCGTCGGCACCCCCCCCCCCCCCCCCCGCCCCGTCCCCTCTCCGCTCCATTCTGAGGGCGGCAGGGCGTCGGGGAAGAACGTGGACGCCGGCGACCCGGCGGCGGACAGCGCGGTGTGGCGCTATCTCCATCTCCGTCACGCTCATTGACTCGTTCGCGGGGGAGATAGGGATATAGTGAGAGAGGGAAAGAGAAAGAGGGAGAGAGGGAGAGAAGCCACATTCCGTGTCAAAGGACGGCGCGCACACACGCTACAACTTCTTACTCCGGTTCGTATTCCATTGCCCTTCGAAGGCATTCCTGTAGGGCGGCGGTGGTAGCGGCGGCGGCAGCGGCGCGGAGCCCTCCGGACTTGGCCATGCCTCTGCAGATACCATCGGCCCCCGGTCCCGGCCGGGTCCCGACCCGACACCCACCCGCTAGGTACCAATTGGGCCGACTAAGTACCCACTCAGCACCCAGCGTGGACCCTTCCCGCCCTCCCGTGGCCCAGGCCGGGTGAAAGTGCTTATATATAGATTATATATCGCTTATATATACTCTATATATATTCATATATATTCATGTATCAGGAGATATATAATGATATATACCCATACATCATACTGTATATGACGATATATACCTATATATACTACTATATATCACACTATATACAACTATATATCACGCTATATATAACCATATATACGCTTATATATAGCTATATATTGACCTATATAGAATAGTTGCCATATATAAGTTATATATAAGATTATATATAGCTATATATTGTGTAATATAGAAGCATATATCAGGTATACATAAAGATATATAGGTTATATATGCTCTTATATATATGTCATATATAATTATATATCGCACTATGTATGACTATATAAAACTATATATATTCTATATATGACTGATATATACTTATATACTTCATATATGACTATATATAAGCCATTTTTACCTGGGAGGCCCGGCCCAGGCCGGCTCCGGGCCCGTGGGCCCGCGGCAAGCGGCACGGAGCTCTGCCGCGGCTGAGGCTGCCGGGCTGTCGTGCATGCAGCCTGTCCGCCGTCCGTCGTCCTGCCGTCGTTGTATAGGACGGTCGGACAGGACGGGCGGACGGACTGACAGCAAGGCGACGGGACGGGCGGCGGCGGACGGCAGGGCCGGGGGCCGGGGGCCGGGGGCCGGGGGCCGGGGCCGGCCGGAGAGAGGGTGCATGGTGCTGGTGCATCTCCGCCGTGGCGTGGCGGGGCTCGGAGCCACTGGATTACTTCTTACGCCCTACGGGTCGATGGCCTGGCGAGGCGCGGCGCGGAGACTCGTGGACGGTGTACCCGGGCCGCGACGGGGACGGGTGGAGGGAGGCAGGTGAAAGGGAGGTGGGGGGGGGGGGGGCGGCCGGCGAGCCGCCGGCGCTCCAATCCCAAACTGAACCGCCGCGCGGACAGATAGACAAGCGGACGGGCGGGCGGACGGACAGCAGACAGGGAGACGGAACGGGCAGATCCGAGTCGAGTGGACAGGCGGGTTGCCCGGCATGGCACGGCCGTGGGCTGCACGCGGTCTGCCGTGCCGCGTCCGTGCCGCGCTCCGCTTTGCCGCTGTCGCGCCGCGCGCCGCCCGCCGCCCGCCGCCCGCCGCCCGCCGCCCGCCGCCCGCCGCCGCCCGCCGCCCGCCGCCCGCGGGATCGCGCCGGAATCGCAGCGAAACGACATGCTTGTAGAATCCCCTCCCCTCCAAGGCCGCCAGCCGCCAGGTGTGGGCGAGGTCAGGTTTCGTCTAGGCGGGTTGAACCGTATAAGACGTTCCCCATGAGACTTGGAAACGGAAGCTGACGAGCAAAAACACTTCCAGACCGAGGGCAGGTATGAGAAACTTGAATCGCGTCTTGAGTGAATTTGGTGGTCATTACCCATATTTGGCGCGGCCCTTGCGCATCAATTTTTCTCATACCTGCTCTAGAAAGTTTCCGGCCTGGAAGTGTTTATGTTCCTCAGCTTCCGATCTCTGAGCCGTACTGGAAACCTCAATTTTGAGCGCGTTTCGGCATTCCCCGCGCCGGGCCTTGAGCTGTGCGTGGCGTGACGCAGATCTTACATTTGGTTAGCGCTTGGTTAACTGTGAAATGTTCGTCAGACGAAATCAACCCAACCCAACCTAACCTAACCCATCCTAACCCACCGACCTGCTGTTTTGGTGCGGTCCCGGCCACGAGGTTTGCCCAATCACCGCTGCCGAATTTGATCCAGGGAGTGAGTCACGGACACGGTACGGGCATGGATGCGGGTAGCGGGGCCTCGCCGGCTGGGGCCGCCACGCCCCGCCACGCCCCGCCACGCCCCGCCCCGCCCTAGCCGGCACCGGTCCCTAGGCCCTGGTGAGGGTAACGCACCGTCCCCTCCAGCCTCGGCTGCCGGGCAGTAGGCAGCACTCGTCTTATTTCTGAATTTCTTTTGTGTGCGGTTCGCGTCCCGCAGTCCATTCGCCGGTCTGTGATTGAAACATCGCCCGTGAAAGCTACCGGCCCGACAGTCACTGGCCTGATGACTCGGTCACGCGGCACAGCCGGGCGCAGCACGGCGCAGGGAGGAGGCGGGGCTCGGCGATGACCATGGCGGAGTTATGGCCACGCGTGTACATGCCCTAGGTAGTGACCAGGTCCATGGTAGTGACAGGTCCATGGTGGTGACCAGGTCCATGGTGGTGACCAGGTCCATGGTGGTGACCAGGTCCATGGTAGTGACAGGCCCATGGTGATAACCAGGTCCATGGTAGTGACAGGTCCATGGTGGTCACCAGGTCTATGATATTGACCAGGTCCATCGTAGCAGTGACAGGTCCATGGTGATCACCAGGTCCATGGTAGTGACAGGTCCATGGTGGTCACCAGGTCTATGATAGTGACCAGGTCCATGGTGGTGACCAGGTCTATGGCAGTGACGGGGTCCATGGTAGTGATGAGGGTCATGGTAGTGACCTGTAGTACTAACCATGCCGTGGTGTTGGTGACATATCCGTGTGAGCACACGACCTGGCCTGCCAAGCCCGTTCTAGGTTGCGATAGCGAGTTCACCTAGTGGCTGGCCGCCCGTGCCCGTCTTCTGGTGTGTGTGTGTGTGTGTGTGTGTGTGTGTGTGTGTGTGTGTGTGTGTGTGTGCTGCGGGTGCGCGTTCAATCCGGCTGTTGCACAATATCGCATCGCGCGCGCGAAGCACAAGGTGCCGCGCCACCACCGCCTGCTGGGCCTGCTATGCCATGTGCCGTGTGCCACCTGATGGAAGGCGGTGCAATCAGGGCTGCCAGCCGCCTTGTCTGGAATGGTTTGGAGAAGGCGGTGGCATTGGTTCGCGCGCGGCCTCAGCGGCGGTGATTTGTATACCGAAGGCGGTGAAGTGAGCGGAGCTGCTGGGCGGGTGGAGGTGGAGAAACGCGTCCCGGTCAGACTGTACGACGTTCAAAATTGTCGAACGAATGGAAAATTCTTGTCGACATTTTTTTTTTGCGCAGTTATCTGAAGCAGGGTACTGTTGGCGGGGCCGCTGGGCCGCACCGGACCGGGCTAGGGTCCGGTTGGGTCAGTAGTGAAGTGCAGTAGCTCACATGGCAATGCTCCCGTCAGCTGGGCGCAGCCACAACGCAGCCCGGTACAGCGTGCAGCCCCTACCCTGCTTGAAAACACGGTGTCGCCATCCCTCTCTGCGCGACCAGTGTAAAAAAAAGTTTAGCAGTTTTTATTCCGCACTTAACATTTCAGTGAGGGGCGAGTATCGCCCTCCTTAAGGGTATTTCTATAGGGTAAGTGCAGTACAGAAATCTCGATGTGGAAAACAATCACATGCAGGAGGAAAAACAAATCACAACATCCAAAGTGCTGAACTTGCTAGGTATACATTTCTAATGTTTTTTTTTTTGGAATGTAATATGTTTTCACCTGCTGTGATTTTTTTTTCATGTGCACCTCGTGGGGCGTGTGGGTGAGCTCGACTTTCGGCATTCGACCCGAAACCGGGTATGATTTTAACCACGCCGGGAGAGTACATGAGTACGTACCTGCTGGTACCTCCGGGTACCTCTGGTACGTCGGGGTACCTCCGGGGTACCCGGTCTGACATGAGATTGATTATCCGGGCCCCACAGGCCCCACAGGGGCCCACGGGGGCCGCACGGGTGATGGGCACACGGGCACCGGTCTTGTCCTTGAGATGACACCCCGTTCACCCATCCATTCAGTGAGGCGACCGGCGCGCGCCGCGCCGCGCACAACTCCAAACCTCGTAGAGGTTGCACGCGATTAAGTGATTAATCCGCTCATAATGATAGTGATAAGACCACACCGTGGAAATTCGAGTTGACTTAGTTTCTTCTTGGAAATACTATAGTTTGGTTTGGAAATTCAGAGGGTCTAGACGCGTGGAGCGAGGGTTATAGTGTTGATTTCGCTGTGGTGTAGAGTGGCGCGGCATGGCAGGGAGAGCGAGAGAGATAGATAGAGGGGGGGGGGGCGCTTCGATGCGGTACACCACAGGGCTGGCGGGGCCGGACGGGGCCTAGGTGCCTCCATCCATGGTATCTTGGCGCCGAGTCATTCCGGGATGGGAACGAATCAGACGGAAAAAGAGATGGTGTTGGATGATATTTCTTCTTCCCCCCCCCCCTCTCTCTCTCTCTCTCTCTCTCTCTCTCTCTCTCTCTCTCTCTCTCTCTCTCTCTCTCTCTCTCTCCCCCTCTCTCTCCCACACTCTCCCTCTACCCCCCACTGTCGTCTGTCTCACTCACTTCCGACCGTGGAGGTCAAAGTTGACAGTCGTTGGGGATACATTACTTCCAGCGAGTGAGTGCCTCAGTTCCGTTAAACGCATTACCCCCTCCCCCTTCTCACATGGCTTGTGTGCCTCCACCACTCTCTGCTTCGGGGGCCCTCGCCCCCTCTTTTTCTCTCTCTTTCTCTCCTCCACTCCCCCACCACTCACCCTCCATCTCTCTCTGTCAATGCAGTTCTCACCAAAAGTTATGGCTCACAAATTGCCATAACTGCCAAACCACTACTCGCGTCTGTGTTCAGTCCGGTACGCCTCGCTTAGCCCCCTATCCGTCTGTTCGTCTGCTTGTCCGTCCGTCTGTTTGTCTGTCTGTTCCCACGCCAGTGCCTCCCGTGTAACAGGAACTGAAATAGTTGGTAATAATTATTACAGTGCTGCGATATTGTTTGTCAGTGTGCATGCGAGCAGCGGTAGTGGGTTTAGCGCGCAGAGAAAGTGTTGCCCTCTGGCGGCGAGACGGTGCATCATCGCTGGCTGCTCGTCCAGGTCAATCAGAGAATACATCGGGCTGGAGATGGCGGTCGAGAGAGAGAGAGAGAGAGAGAGAGAGAGAGAGAGAGAGAGAGAGAGAGAGAGAGAGAGAGAGAGAGAGACGAGAACAAAATTGTTTTCTAGAGAGCTCAATGTGTAATTGTCTCTGGCCATGCCCAGCAGCGTCTGCAGATGCGTATGGGAAAAACGGAGACAGGGAGAGAGTGAGAGTAAGCGAGACAGGGGAGAGAGAGAGAGAGAGAGAGAGAGAGAGAGAGAGAGAGAGAGAGAGAGAGAGAGAGAGAGAGAGAGAGAGAGAGAGAGAGAGAGAGAGCGACTTCACGGGCGTTAGTGAGGGCGGTGCTATAGGCTAATTCCCGCCTCGGTGCTAATCAGAGAACACAGAGCCCCCGCCGAACCGCGCCCTGTCATTCGCGGGCTCCGCCGACCCACCACCAATCAGCGTGCAGCGGGTCCGATGCCGCGGTTCCGATTGGTTCCCGCCGCGCGGAATCTGTGTTGCGGCCTCCGCTCTAGCGCCTTACGAGCGCCGGGTAGGCAACCCGGGCGTCCGGTGCGTCGTGCAGACCGGCTGCGTGCCTACCTCACAGGCGGCCGGGCCGGGCCGGGCCCAGAGCGTCACGTCGCTGCCAGCGCCAGCAGCAGCCTCACTGGAGCTTTGAACCCGGGCCAGGCGACCCAGTTGGTGACCCGCCCCCCCCCCTCTCCCTCCCTCTCCTTTCGCCAGGATGTCGGCCCCCCTGCTGGGACCCGGAGTGTCCCCCCCGCAGCGACGGATCCCCCTCCCACAGGGGGAGGGGGGGGGGGGAGAATCCGCGGGTGGCGGTCGACCGGAAAATGTCAGGAAAACGTAGGGGAAAATTAAGGAAAGGAAGAGGAGTGAAAGGGGGGAGTGGAGAGAGCAATAACTGTACTAAAGCATCAAACAATCTGAAAATTAAAAAAAAAAAAAAACACGAGATTCTGCCGCGCTGTCCGACAGTGTGTAGTTCACTCACATACACGCAGTGCATGGTAGACTTGCTGCGGGCCACCGGCTGTTACCCTAGCCTCGCGGAGTGCACTCACACGCACGCACGCATACACACACACACACACACACACACACACACCTTGACGCGGCGGTGGTGCTCAGTGCGCGCTCAGTGCGAGCACGTATCATACGCCTTCTGACCTACATCTGTGCTGCGAGCAGTAATGCGATCTTTGTGCACTGCGCGCGTGTGTGTGTGTGTGTTCGCGCGTGTGTATCTGTGTGAGTGTGTGTGTGTGCACGTGCAGGACGGTAACGCACGACGGTCGTGCGCGCACGGTGGTGGTGGTGCGCCTGTAAAGACATCGTCGTCTTCTGCGGCGTCGGTGCGGCTATCGGTCTATACCATTCTTATTGGCAGTTCATACATTATTCGCACTCGTCGGTGAAATTACCCGGCGAATCCACGGACCATGCAAGCGGCCAGCTAAGAGAGAGGGAGAGAGAGAGAGAGAGAGAGAGAGAGAGAGAGAGAGAGAGAGAGAGAGAGAGAGAGAGAGAGAGAGAGGGAGAGGGAGAGGGAGAGATGGAGGAAAAGGTTATCGCCTTGTCGCCGTGTGCCACCCGCGTATTCACAATTCATTAAAGGCCCATTATGTTATGGGTTAGGGAGCGCTGCTGTCAGTGCCAATAAGTGACAGCGGACGCGATACGTCACGGCATCGTCCCCTGTGCGTCTCGCTCTCTCTCTCTCTCTCTCTCTCTCTCTCTCTCTCTCTCTCTCTCTCTCTCTTCTCTCTCTCTCTCTCGTCAGTTTCCTTCTCTCTGTATCTCGCTGCCACCATCAGTGTGTGTGTGTGTGTGTGTGTGTGTGTGAGAGAGAGAGAGAGAGAGAGAGAGAGAGAGAGAGAGAGAGAGAGAGAGGAGAGAGAGAGAGTGGAAATAATTTGAGTTTCGCTGCGTGGTTTGTGGTGTTTTGTGGCAAAATATTTTCGTTGTTTTGCGGAACGTCGTGCGAAATGCCATTGAGATGATCTGCTTTATCACGGGTTTGATATCGGTGTCGGTCCCCGTGGGTCCTGGTCGGGTCGCCAGACATTTCTCAGAGGCCCGGTGTGGGCGGGGGGACACGCCTGGTCCACCGGACCTGGGCCTTATCGCGCGTCCACATACATTCACATTCACAGTCGGTCATAAACCTGAACACGAATACGTGTCGCATAGCGTTCTTCGTCTGCTTTTTCGATTCCGCGAAAAACAGGGTTGCGCAGAACATATAGGTACATATAACTCCTGCCGCATCCAAAAGCAGGAACGTTTCCGAAAACGTTTCGGGATGTAGGGTAAGTGCAGGGAGATAAATAGCACTTGGGAAAACGTTCACATGCAGGTGACCTATTTTAACAAATTCTTGCATCTTAACCTTAGCAACCTAACCTAAAATAACGCTTGCAAAACGCCAGTCAAAGTGACGGCCTTAAAAAACCATCTCAACCTTCCAAACATAACGAGCAATTTTTTTGAGGGTTGCCATTTTACTCCACCTGCTGTGAGTTTGTTCCCGTAGTGATAGTACTACTTTTGCCTGCACTTACCGTATATAGTGGCGTGGGGACCAGGCGGGCCTCAAACCCGGGTCCCCCGGGTCCCCGGCGGGCTGCTACTACAGAGACGTCTGGGTGCCGCTCATCGCTCTGGCCCTGGCTGCCCAGGCCCCCAGACAGGTCGGTCCGCTTTCAATGAATCGTCACCCGAGACTCAGGCAATTAGCTGCACATTCCGTGAAAGTACTGGCTTCCACCGCGGAAAAGCCCTGCTCCCCTCCCCCCCCCTGCTGTGAAATTTGGCAAGTCTGGTCGGCGCGCTGCGACCGTCGGCGGCTGTGAGGGGACAACGCAGCCTGCACTTCCCTTCCTGCCCCCCCCCCTCCCCCCTTACCGCACCGTTTTAGTTTTTATTTTGTTTTTAAAACGTTTTATTTCTGCTCGTGTTTATTTTCGTAAACATTTTTCGCGATGCGGTGGTGGTGACGACGGCTACTCCCGCTGCTGCTGCCGCCGCCGCTGCTGCTGCTGCCGTGGGCCGGCTGGGCAATGTGGCAACAGCGCACACACACGCACACACACGCGCGCGCGCGCGCCGGCCAGGTCCTGGCTGGCCAGACGACATGAAATATGGCTATCCTCATCACTGCCCCGCTCCCCCCCACCTCCCCCCCCCCTCTACCTCGCTGCATGCCTGTATGCCTCTCTCTCTCTGACCCGCTGCCCCCCTCAGTGCGCTCCGCGTGCTCTGTCTCCTTCTCGCTTTCGGCCCTCTGCCGCGCTGATCTGTATAAGCAGTGCGCTCTGCCCGTTGTCTTTGGCCGGCGAGGCTGTGAGTGTGTGTGTTTGTGTGTGTGTGTGTGTGTGTGTGTGCGAGAGAGAGGGCGTGTGTGTGTGTGCGTGCGTACGTGTGTGTGCGAGAGAGAGAGGGCGTGTGTGTGTGTGTGGTGCGGTGCAAGCCCAGCAAGCCCTGCCCGTTACGCCCCCTGCCCAGCCCCGCCTGCCCAGGGTTTCTTGACCTTGCCCCTGAATCGGCGACGGCCACAAATTTCGGGATTATCTGACCCAGAACAACGGAGCGGTCCTGTCCGCGTACACACACTCCCAAAACCAATTCTGTGCTTTCCCCCCCCCCCCCTAACCTTCGGTCCTCGCACTGAGGACATATCCAACCCGGCGGAGCGGGTCCTCGCTCGGGCGTTGTTCCGTCGGCCGCGGGTTCGAATACGGGGCGCAGCGAAAGTTTTAAGTCTAGGTTATGTGGGCCCCGGTGGGCCTCTGGTGGCGCAGCCGATCGCCACGCGCCGCGCAGGTTTGTGACGTGAGTACAGTCCCAGCGGACCGTTGTATGGGATCGTATTTTCCGGCTTAGCGCCCTGACAAGGGAGCGAGAGAGAGAGAGAGAGAGAGAGAGAGAGAGAGAGAGAGAGAGAGAGAGAGAGAGAGAGAGAGAGAGAGAGAGAGAGAGAGAGAGAGAGAGAGAGAGAGAGAGAGAGAGAGAGAGAGAGAGAGAGAGAGAGAGAGAGAGAGAGAGAGAGAGAGAGAGAGAGAGAGAGAGAGAGAGAGAGAGAGAGAGAAGGGGGACGTAAACGCATCGGAGTAAGGGGGATATACAACGTCCCCCTCTCCCCGCCCCTACCGGCGTTCGCCTTTTTTTCGAAAGGGAGGGGAATAAAACAAACCGTACGTAGTATAAAACCTTTGGTCTTTTCCTTTCCACAAAATAAACAGAAATATAAAGATAAGCGGGAACAGGCATCCCGCGCTGGAAGCGCAGACGTGCCGGTGGGCGACGCCTTACTTCCGATCAAAGAAGGAGGCATCTGCCCTCTCACTCGCTCTCACACGCTGCGCCACGTGGATCGTCGCCGGGAACAAATCATTTCTTTTGTATGCCCCTGCCACTCCTTCCCCCCCCCCCCTCCTGCTCACTGATCATGAATACATAGGGCTCTCGTGACATAACCTCTTCTCATTATCACAGACGGCTTCGGCGGCACTGGGACAGTCCATTCAGGAGGCGTCACAGGCATCGAGGAAAAAAGTTTTTCGTGCGCGAAAACTCGGAGAGCCAGCGCGCGCGCGCGCGTGTGTGTGTGTGTGTGTGTGTGTGTGTGTGTGTGTGTGTGTGTGGATAAAGGTCCTTGAGAGAGAGAGAGAGAGAGAGAGTGTGTGTGTGTGTGTGTGTAGGTGTGTGTGTTTGATAGGCCAATGTAGAGGTACGTCTCTCTTCGTGCACGGTCTCAAAGCATCGAAGACATCGATGTATCGATGAAGCGTGTGCGCGCGCGCGCGTGTGTGTGTGTGTGTGTGTGTGTCTTCCCTTCTTATTTTTTTTCTTCCCAAACATATAAATAATACTTCTCCATTCGCGCTCTTGTCACGTCGCTGTGAATAGCTCACTCTGCCCGCACGCGCTCGAAGACTCCTGAGCATTGTGGTGTTCTCGTTCAGCCGTGCGTTGACGTCTCCGCTGGTGAGAAATTTTGAAATCCTCTCGCTCTTTTTTCTAAGTCCTCGCGAACGGGGCGCGGGAGATTCGAATTTCGAATCCGAGGCTGAGGCGGCGGCACACAAGTTGGGGGAGGTGTGTTGCGGCCGCCGGCGGCTGCTGGAGAAGTATTTGGACCCGCGCCGCGTCCGCAAACGAAGGGAGCGCGGCTCTGCTCATTATCATTTGCCGAAAAAGAAAAGAAAAAGGTCATGTGGTCACGTCCTTATCGAAACGTCTTATCGCGTATTGCTATCTTATCATTATGCGCGAGAAACCGCCGGAAAATTCAATAAATATTAAAATGAACCGCGGCCTCCCCCCCTCCCTCCTCACCCTCCTCCCTGCGGTCCCCCCTTCAATATAAAAATAATTGCCCAGGGCTATTCATATTAATTGATACTGGAAGCAGCCAGCGTAAATAAATGGGAGGGCGGGGTGAGAGAGAGAGAGAGAGAGAGAGAGAGAGAGAGAGAGAGAGAGAGAGAGAGAGAGAGAGAGAGAGAGAGAGAGAGGAGGAGGAAGGGGAGGAAGGGGAGTGGAAGAGCGAACGTGAAAGGTGGTCGCGCGGTGGAAGAAGAGAGAAGATTAGCCGTGCTCCTTGCGATGGAAAGAGACACAGACATGATGACGTGCCCGACTAGGCATCCAGCCGGAGTCTATCAGAGGACTGTCCGGATTTTCGAATGCGTGGGATCCATTCTTTTTCTCTTTTTCTTTTTTTTAGAAACACGAGTAATAGTATAACTAGAACTGGAAAATGAAATGGTCCTTCGTTGCTCAGTTCTAGGTTTCGGAGGCGGCGGTGTGTGCCTTCTAGGGGAGCCCTGCGTACCTATTCCCCCCGTCTTCCCGCATTCTAGGGGAGCCCTGCGTACCTATACCCCCCCCCCCCCGCCCTCTTCTTCTTCTTCGTGTTCCGAGACCTTGCATTGGCTGCTAGTAGTATACTACGGCTGTGTGTGCGCGTGCGTGTGTGTGTGTGTGTGTGTGTGTGTGTGTTTGCTCTGCTAAGGGTCCTTTGGTTTCTTATAGAGTTCCTTTGCGTTGTCATTGGGACAAGGGCAACGAGGGGAAAGGGAGTGAGAGGGGAGGGGGGGGGAGGAATGCAGACTGCAGCCCGACTTAAACCCCATTTGTAGTCAAACGTATGCCGCCCATCGTGTGTGTGTGTCTGTGTGTGTGTGTCTGTGTGTGTGCGCGCGCGCTGAAAATCTGTGCGCCACGTGACTACATTGACCAGTGAAAAAAAAAAAATCGCGCTGTTGTCTTATTCCACGTGTATAGTTATGTACAAAGGGGGACGTATGGAAAGAAAAAAAGAAGTCCTAGACTCGCGCGCTCTGTGTGTACGATTTGCAAATGGGAACTGGGGCTCGTAGAGTAACTTATGCCACGTACGGCTAATACATGCTGATTGGTGCATGCATTGGTGGGGGGGGGGGGGCAGTCCGAATGCGCATGTCTGAGTGAGCGCCGTGCGACCAGTGGCGTAGGCAGACCCGGCGTGCACACCAGCGCGGCGGGCTGGCCTATCCCAGGGTTTACAGGCGCTTTCGTCGCTTCTACCCCTTTCCCCCATTTGGTTGGCACTGCTTCTCGAGCTTCCGCCTGTGCTTCTGTCTCCCCCCTCCCCCTGCTCTCTCCATCTCTCTCTCTCTCTCTCTCTCTCTCTCTCTCTCTCTCTCTCTCTCTCTCTCTCTCTCTCTCTCTCTCTCTCTCCCTCCCTCTCTCTCACTCTTTCAGTGGGGTCCGGCTCCACCGGCTCTGCTTATAGAACGGCTTATTGGCAGAACAGGAATGTGTGCGTTATTCGCAGATTAGCGGTGCGAACAACATTCCGGCGCGAGAGAGAGAAATACCCGCCGCGCCGTCGTATGTATCGCCGTCCTTGTCGCCCTCGTGGCACCGCAATGAGGCCAGACAAGGGCGGAGAGACGTGGCCGATTGCGCAGAAGCGTGGCTCCGATTATTCGCAGTCGCAGATAAGGGGACGTGATCAGGTGGCGCCACCTGCCACAAAGGGAGAGAGATAGTGAGGAGAGAGAGAGACGGACAGAGACAGAGAGAGACAGAGAGAGAGAGAGAGAGAGAGAGAGAGAGAGAGAGAGAGAGAGAGACAGAGAGACAGAGAGAGACGGACAGCGACAGCTTTGGTGGGCTACCCTCTCTTGGATTCCGACTCCTCATACATAGCCGGTTCCAAGTACGCTTACGTACGCTATTGTGTGCCGACTATACATATTGCATCGTGTATTCACCCGTGTATCTGTGCGTGTCCTGCATTTGCATGCCCCCTTCCACACTCCCTTGCCTCTTTCTCCATGCTTGATAGACCGTGATTAGCCAAGGGAGAAGACACGGATTTTTTTTCCACCCGCGTTAAAAAGAAAAAGAAGGTCCGTTGACTACATTATTGTTTTGATAGTAGTTGTGGCCAGACAAACGCCGTGCTCATTATGTTTTGTTTTTTTCGTCAATTCACTGTCCGACGTTCCTATATACTGTTCATTTTTTTATTTCTGAAATTTCGCCGAACTCACGACGACGGGGCCGATCTGCCCTCTCGATAGAACGCACCTCGTTTTCTTCATATAATCAATTCTAGCGGTCATCGATTCATATTGCAACGCGAAAGAAAGAGAGAGAGAGAGAGAGAGAGAGAGAGAGAGAGAGAGAGAGAGAGAGAGAGAGAGAGAGAGAGAGAGAGAGAGAGAGAGAGAGACGGGGAGGAGGAGGGGAAGGGGGCGGAGGCAGGCCGGCTATTTAGCGACTTATCTCAAATATCTATCTTGAGATTGCTCTAGTTCTTGGGTTAGGTAGCGCTGCAGGGAGCCGTGGCCGCGGCCCCGCCAGCCGGCCGGACCGGCCGACCACTCGGACTCCGGGCACCGCTGCTCCCCCCCCCCCTCCTCCCCCCCTATCTCCTCCTCTCCCTCTCCCCTCTTCCTGAAGCTGCGAGTGGTATTTCGATTACAGCCGCATGCTTGCGTGAGCTGGCCAGCCTTCCCCTCTGCCGCCCCTCCCATCCTGCTGCTCCTGCTGCTGCCAATGTTCCCATCCCGCCGGCGTCGTGAACGGATTTTTGCAAACCCGCGCGTGTTCGAGTACTTGCGGGTTCAAATACTCGCGGCTTTCCCAATTCTTGCGGGGCTCGAACCTTGCAGTGTTCTAATACTCGCAGGGTTCGATTTCTCGCGGGGTTCGAATATCCGCGGGTACGACTTTTCTCGGGTTCTCATACCCCTGGCGGGTTCTCATACTCGTGGTATCCGAGGGGGCCTTTCTATTTCATCTGTCCTCACGCATTTCCCGCAGCGTGCGGTGTGCGGTGAAATGAGAGAGAGAGAGAGAGAGAGAGAGAGAGAGAGAGAGAGAGAGAGAGAGGCCGTCGCCATTGGAGGGAGAGAGGTGAACAAACAGGCGACTCTCGCACTTTGTTTGTAATTGTCGGGGTGCCGCAGAGATTGTGAGCGAGAGGAGGGCGCTGATTGGTCAGAGAAAGCAGATCTCTCGGCGGCGGTCGGGGCTGCTGGAGAAAAGAAGCCGACGCCTGGGCGGACCGCGGGGGCCGCGGGGGCCTCGGGGGCCGCGGGGGCCTCGGGGGCCGCGGGGGCCGCAGGCGTGGCTGTGGTCCGGGAGGTCCTCTCCGGGGCTTCGCCTGTCAGTCACACTTCCGGGCCATGCACGCGCGGGGGGCGCCATAGCCGGGGGTGTGTGGTGCGGCCCCGCGGCCCCCGCAGCCCCCGTGGCCCCCGCAGCCCCCCGCGGCCCCCGTCATGGACTCCTCGCGCTCAGCATCATGCACCGTAATATATGATACCGTGTCACGCAGCCGGCTGAGCCGGGCGCCCCTGACTCACCTTCAGCCCGAATAACCCTTCGCGGGTGACCTTTTCTCGCGCATGATCTCTCCTGTTGTTGTTGTTGTTGTTGTTGTTGATGCTGTTGTTGTTTAACGGAGGTATTCTTTCGCCGGGTCTGACATGTATGACACGACCCTACACTGGGGTGCAGTGAGGCAGCGGTTGGGATAGGTTGCGCGTTCAGGTACGGTTCGGTTCGGTTACGATATAGGTTAGGTGGAGTGGTCTGCACTCTCAATTCCGAATTCTTCGATCAAGCAGACTTGGTATTCCTCTGCAATTCCTCTTGTGTGTCAAGTATCACGCGAAATACATATCATTTCTTAACGATACTTACTGTTCAAAACCTGTATTGGAGGCAATGCTTGTACCAAGCATGTTCGATTTACTTGGCGAAAAATTCTAGAGTCGAGTATTCAGAAGTGGGCGGGCGTGCTGGGGACTGTCCCAAGCGCCTGGAGGGTAGGCCACATCGGCTCCTCCATGCACGCGTGCTCGGCGGGCCGGCCTACCCCGGCCGCTCGCAGGCGTTAGCCGCACCTATGGGGGGGATTTTTTAGACCGCATCAGCCTACCGACCAGGCCCTTCTCTGTCTTCCTAGTACTCGCTTTTTCTCACTGTTTTCATAAATATATTTGTATACTTTTTCTTTGCAAACTTTCATATCGAAACAATAGACAGAGAGCTACATCTCGCGAGATGTGGTGGCCACAGTCCCCTCCGGCCTCTCACTCTCTGTCTCTCTCGTTCTCTCGCGCGCGTCGGCGCTCCGCGCGCGTTCGCGTCTATGAAACCGCAGGGAAAACCGACAGCAACCGCAGCGGCGGCGGCAGGCGGCGGCAGGCGCTGCAGCAGCGCTGCAGATACCATCGCCTTGCTTGCTAGTGAGAAAGTCCCTCCCATTTTCCTGCGACTCCTTCGGCTTCTCAGGGCGGGACTTTATCCGGGCAGGCGCGGCAGCACTGCCCTGCGTATTCAGACTCCGACAGCGCAATCACATTGCTGGTGATCGTTCGTTATTGGTAATCGTGGTAGTGTGGATGGTGATCCGTTGCGTTGCAGTGTAGGGTAGGAGTGCTGGGTAGGAGTGCAGGGTAGGAGTGCAGGGTAGGGGTGCAGGGCAGGAGTGCAGGGTAGGAGTGTAGGGTAGGAGTGCAGGGTAGGAGTGTAGGGCAGGAGTGCAGGGTAGGAGTGCAGGGTAGGAGTGCTGGGTAGGAGTGTAGGGTAGGAGTGCTGGGTAGGAGTGTAGGGTAGGAGTGCAGGGTAGGAGTGCAGGGTAGGAGTGTAGGGTAGGAGTGCAGGGTAGGAGTGCAGGGTAGGAGTGCAGGGTAGGAGTGCAGGTAAATAAATCACACGCCGGGAAAACGATCACATGCAGGCGAAAAGATTTCATGGCCTTCTCAAGAGTGGGCATTTTATCCAAAACTAGCTAAATTGCTATTTTGAAGAATGTGTGTTTTTTTTTCTTCTACCTGCCGCGATTTTTGATTCACCTGCACTTACTCCATGCCTATGTCGGGTCCGCTGGGCGACGTGCTGATGGCGGCCTTATTACATAATGTATTCATATGCAGAACCGTGTGTGATTTTCTTTTTCACACCTAACATGCTCTGCTATGCTGGCGTGAGGCTGGTGTCGTCGTATGCAAGGTCGTCTGTCTGTCTCTGTCTCTCATATTGCATTAACATAACCCACCTGCACCGTCTGTAAAAGTAGCACCAGCAGTATCACGATGCTTTCGGTATCATGCTGCGAGAGAGAAAGAAACAGAGAGACAGAGAGAAATAGAGAGAGAGACGTTGACTTCCAATAACCACACTCCACTAAGTACACGGGGGCAAAGTTACACTGTCAGAATTCTGTCAAGTTTGCGACACTCTACGACAGGGCACTGACAGTATGGCGTGCGATGGCGTTGCGTAAAGTAGTGCGGGCGGGGGTGCCCCCCCCCCCCCGCCCCCAGCCAATTCGAATGTGAATATATCAATATTAGAACGCCTCCCCCACACACAGCGCCACAAGCCACACACACACACACACACACACACACACACACACACACACACATCAGCCTCATGCAAATTTCTTGGCTCAAAGCTGCGGCGGCGGCAGTGGCGGCAGTCTCTGACCGCCTCTGCCTTTGTTGTTTGGAGCATGTAATAGTGACTAGGGGCCCCCCTGTATGCATGCGGCCTGCGGTATACCGTGCGTACACGCACGCACTGACGCTCACCACACACACACATACACTCACACACACACACACACACGCGCGCACACACACACACACGCACACACTGTCTCAATGGCCATTTTATACGGTCCGTTCAAATATAATCACGCCCCTCTCCCGCTTTCACCGTAGAGGAGCAGTGGTAGTAGGGTACCGCACGATGTTTTGCGTTTTCGGCATGTATGAAGGGCCCAACCACACACACACACACACACACACACACACACAATGACAGAGCCCTGCTATACCCGCACAGACTATGTGAGAGTGAGAGTCTGTTGGCCGCACAGACAGACAGCCTAGCCCCCCGTACGTACTACAGTACGCCTCTGCAGAAAGCTCTTGCATGGTGTGTGTCGCTCTCCGCTGCCTGCCTGGCCTGCCTGCCTGCCTGCCTGCCTGCCGTGCCGCTGCACTGCCATAATTCGTAGCGACAGAGTCGAGGACATCAAGTTCCGAGTCTATTACGACCAAGGCGCGAAAGGCTTATACCGTCGGGGACAGAGAGCTCTGTGTGTGTGTGTGTGTGTGTGTGTGTGTGTGTGTGTGTGTGTGTGTGTGTGTGGGTAGGGAGGGGAAGGGGGACATCTTGGTGACGACCCCCCTCCCCCTCTCTCTGTCTGTGTCTCTCTTTCATTCTTTCTCCTGCACAGGGTAAAGGTGTCGGTGTTTATGTATCGAAACACACACACATACTCATTCTACACTTACACACGCTCTCTCTCTCTCTCTCTCTCTCTCTCTCTCTCTCTCTCTCTCTCTCTCTCTCTCTCTCTCTCTCTCTCTCTCTCTCTCTCTCTCTCTCAAACACACACCAACTGGACGTTGTCCTCCTCAATCAGAGCCGCGAATGCAGAACGTACCTGCTACGCCGCGCTGTGCCCCCGGTGCGCCGCTGTTATGAGAAATCCTTTAAGCCGCGCTTACGGCCCGCTGGCAGCGCAGCCCGGCCGCCTTGTTGTGAATGAAGCCAACACGACGACGTTTCCACTGATCCGAGCGGACAGCGGCCGGCAATCGTACAACCTTACGTTTTATATCGATTGATTGAGAGTATATGCATATCACTCTGCCAGAAAAAAAATAGCCGATTTCAAAATGATTAAGTATGGAGTCATATCGATATTCTTGGTCAAATCGATGTTATTGCAGTGCAGCAGTCTAGAGCTGACAGCCACGTCTGATAGAACCTTGACTGCACCGGAATATTGTTGGACGAATACGAAGATAGCGCTTTCGATTATTTTTACTTTTCATTTTTTCCCCATTTTTTTCATTTTTAACAATTGCAACAACAGTTAATGCGCAACTACGCTGCTGGCTTCACAGACTCATTACATAATGCCTTATAGCTCAATAGTATTGGTATAACTTATGGCGAGTTATTACAATGCACCGTTTATGCGGGGATAAAAAACAGTATATCGACTGGTGGTCTTTGTGTGTGTGTGTGTGGGGAGGGGGGTGGGGGGTACAGAGAGAGAGAGAGAGAGAGAGAGAGAGAGAGAGAGAGAGAGAGAGAGAGAGAGAGAGAGAGAGAGAGAGAGAGAGAGAGAGAGAGAGAGAGAGAGAGAGGAGAGGGCAGGGGAAGAGGGCGGGAGGATGGAGTGGGGCCTCGAGGCGGGCACCAGAGGAGAGCGGCCTGGTGTCGGGTCGCTGCCTAGGCAACAGTCCGGTGGGCTGATCGCTGGTGGGCAGCTGCTCGGCTCCGCCCCGCCCGGCTCCGCGGGGCCATGCCGTCTCAGCAAGCTCCATTCATGCGAAACGTTAATCGCGCCCGCAGAATAAAACGCGCACGCCGAAAAGTGATAAGTTGTCACAACGATGTTTTTTTTGTTGTTGTTTTTTGGGCAAGCAGCAAATTTAGCGGTGAGAGCAGCGAATATTTCTGTGCGACAGATAAAAATCGGTTGCGTCAGGTGAAAGAATGGACTTTCCATCCAATGACGCAACTGACTTTCTATTGCCCCATTGAAATCTTAGTTCTCACAACTAAATATCCTAATGGCCCAAGATCGAGAAATTTAAAAAAAAGTAGTTGTGAAAACTTATTTTTATTTCTTTTTGCCGACCGTCTGTCTGGCGGCGGGAGTTGAACCCCGTCGCGTGACGACGGCTCACGCCGAGTGTCGTTTCCAACGTCCGTCCGGAAATGAGCTTGCCGCCTTCCGCTGAGTATATGGCGGAAGGGGTCGTCCTTAAATCACGAACGACGTCTTCAAAACATTCGTTTGCCGGCCGCGACGGCGTGGCGCTCGAGCGCGGGGTATCTCGGCCGGCCTTGTCGGAAGCCCGTGGATGGACACTGACTGCGTTGGGTCATTTTTGCCCCCCCCCTCCCCTTCAGGGCGGTGTCTCAGGAAAGAGACGGTTTTAATTTCGTCGCCGTCAGAAGTCCCGTCTCCCTTTCTTGTGCTTGGGAACGTCAGAAGGCAGCCGCCTTGCAAATGCACATCCTGAGCGGTTTACTGGAGGGACTTCTGGAAGGGGCTCTGGATGGACGCCTGTAAGGACTCCTGGCAGGAACTGGAAAGAGACTCAGAAGGACTATTGGGAAGGAATGCTAGAGGATCTCCTGCGCGGTCTCCTGGAATAGTGACTGGAAGGACTCCTGAAAGGGACTGGAGGGAATCCTGAAATAGAGACCCTGGAGGGACTCCTGGAAGGGACTGGAAGGACTCCTGGAAGGGACTGGAAGGACTCCTGGAAGGGACTGGAAGGACTCCTGGAAGGGACTGGAAGGACTCCTGGAAGGGACTGGAAGGACTCCTGGAAGGGACTGGAAGGACTCCTGGAAGGGACTGGAAGGACTCCTGGAAGGGACTGGAAGGGACTGAAAGGACTCCTGGAAGGGACTGGAAGGACTCCTGGAAGGGACTGGAAGGACTCCTGGAAGGGACTGGAAGGACTCCTGGAAGGGACTGGAAGGGACTGAAAGGACTCCTGGAAGGGACTGGAAGGGACTGGAAGGACTCCTGGAAGGGACTGGAAGGGACTGGAAGGACTCCTGGAAGGGACTGGAAGGGACTGGAAGGACTCCTGGAAGGGACTGGATATGCACGGAGATATCCAGCCAGACACCGGGGTATGCAGACCATCCATTCTGCCCCGCCTCAGGGACACCCGTGCACTGGACTGCACGGCCCGGCGCGGGGCTGCCAGGGCTCGGCCGCTCCACTGAGCACGGAGTCGCTCCCATGGGAGAGAGAGAGAGAATGCCTGGTATTTGAACCCGGTTCGGAACCTTTTGCATTTGGGGTTCGGATGCATGCATCTTATTAAAGGGCAGAGAGACAAACTTTGGAATTAAAAGGTAAAAATAATCCGCAGTTGTCGTCGCTGTTGGAAGTGTTGTCCTTGTCGCACCTCACCGGGGTCCGTAGGGAGAGGGAGAGAGACAGCAAGGGCCTTGCTGACAATGCCACGAGAAGACTTGTTGTGTGTCTCTGTCTCACTCGCACAGACCTGATCTCCGATGCATCCCCCCTCTCTTTCTCTCGCTCACACACACGGTCACGTGAGGTGCCGCACCTGCACACACACTCTCTCTCTCTCTCTCTCTCTCTCTCTCTCTCTCTCTCTCTCTCTCTCTCTCTCTCTCTCTCTCTCTCTCTCTCTCTCTCTCTCTCACACACACAATTTTGCCTTTGTTCGCTAACATCCAATTTGTGTCCTTGTTTCAGGTAAACACGCCGCACGGCCGGGCCAGTATGTTACGTGCCCACCCTCATTACCAGCCATGCGCGTATAGGTGAGCATAGACATCTGGAAGGAGAACTATCCTGGAAGGGGCTGATAGGACCCCTAGACCCCTGGAGACTGAAGTAGAAAGCCCCCCCCCCCCAAACTAACTAGCATTAGGACTAGTGTTACTAAAAACGTGACGAGAGAAATATTATTAGTTGCAGTTTGCTTGAGGTACTTGAACCCGCATTGGAAGGTACGACTCGTGCCGGTGGTGGGGCTTACAGGCCAAATTAAGCGTTTTGTGGAACAAACGGGGGCCCGGTGGCATTCTCCTCCTTTTTGCGCGCGTGTTTTGTTTATAGTCCGCACGGAGAGCTGCCGTGCACCTCTCTCTCTCTCTCTCTCTCTCTCTCTCTCTCTCTCTCTCTCTCTCTCTCTCTCTCTCTCTCTCTCTCTCTCTCTCTCTCTCTCTCTCTCTCTCTCTCACCGATTGTTTCTCGCGTAATTACCTATAGCTACCATAAGTCACCCAGTCACCGTCGTGCATCTTTGTCGCACTCGCACGCCCTCTCTGTCGCACCCACGGGTTGCCGAGGGACACCGCCTACACAGAGGCGTACCTTATACCCTCTTAAAATAAAATTATCGCTCGCAGTCAGCAGCGCCTTGTTGCTCTCTCGTCCTCTCAAGGAGGAAAGGACGAATCGAATGCCAGAAATATTTGCCATCGACTTGGCGGACGGTTCACCTGCCGTTCCGTGTTTCCAAACAGAGACAGGAAACTTTACAAGTCATTTATTGTGCGTACTTTTGAAAGGACTGGAAAAGAAGTCAATTAATCGTTATCAGGTTTGGAACATTTAAAATAAAATAAAAAAATCATCATAAACCGTTCACCGTATTGGAAGCGTCTATTGATGAGGTTCGCGCAGATCCCCGTTTAGATTAGCCGAGCGGCCTCAAAGTTGCCAAGGAAGGCCTCGCTGATTAAAATTACCTCATGATCGACTTTTTATGTGGTTTTCTTTACCCGCATTGCTTTGAAAACGTTGCGATGTGGCGCCAGTAGTATGAAACGGGGACCAGCGGTTTCCTCAGCAATAAACTTTTCCTTGGTCGGAATGCCCTCTGCGCCGCCCTCAGCCGGCTGCGGCCCGTGTACCGTGTACTCGATGTTCATTGTGTAGTGTGAACCTGGTCGCGCTCACTGCCACTGGACCATGTCCGAAGGGCGGCCTCTCTCTCTCTCTCTCTCTCTCTCTCTCTCTCTCTCTCTCTCTCTCTCTCTCTCTCTCTCTCTCTCTCTCTCTCTCAGTCTCTCTCCGGCCTGCGTGTGTGTGTGTGTGTGTGTGTGTGTGTGTGTGCGAGACAGAGAGAGAGAGAGAGAGAGAGAGAGAGAGAGAGAGAGAGAGAGAGAGAGAGAGAGAGAGAGAGAGAGAGAGAGAGAGAGAGAGAGAGAGAGAGAGAGAGAGAGAGAGAGAGAGAGAGAGAGAGAGAGAGAGAGAGACCGCGAGCTGCACGCGAACGTGGCCCAGGCTGCTGCCGTAGGGTTCGACGAACTCTTTATTATGTTTACTTTGTGTCGATACTGGCGACACGGAACGGGCGAGGGGCCCGATGTCGCCCGTGTGTGAATGCAGCCAGCGGCCGCCCACCCTGTCGCTGTCGTCCACCCTAGCGAGCCAGGGCCGCCAACCCTGTCGTCCACCCTAGCGAGCCAGGGCCGCCAACCCTGTCGTCCACCCTAGCGAGCCAGGGCCGCCAACCCTGTCGTCCACCCTAGCGAGCCAGGGCCGCCAACCCTGTCGTCCACCCTAGCGAGCCAGGGCCGCCAACCCTGTCGTCCACCCTAGCGAGCGAGCCAGGTCCACCCTAGCCGGGCCAACCCTGTCGTCCACCGTCCACCCTAGCGAGCCAGGGCCGCCAACCCTGTCGTCCACCCTAGCCCAGCGAGCCAGGGCCGCCAACCCTGTCGTCCACCCTAGCGAGCCAGGGCCGCCAACCCTGTCGTCCACCCTAGCGAGCCAGGGCCGCCAACCCTGTCGTCCACCCTAGCGAGCCAGGGCCGCCAACCCTGTCGTCCACCCTAGCCGGCCCCCAACCACCCTCTGCATGAGACAAACTCCAGTCTGCATGAACGACGCGCCGATCTGCTTGAACAACCCTCTAATCTGCACGGAATTCCCTCCAATCTGCACGAACCATCCTCCAATCTGCTTGAAACTCCCTCGATGTCGTCATTTATGTCGAGTAGACGTCGGTTTGTCGACTCATTTCTGACCAGGCAAGCTGCTTGAACCGCCGCAGCCCTATTCCTGATAATGGTACGCTGTCCGCTGGGAAGTGTTGCGCACCCACAATGCACTTGCCCGACAACTGCAATAACACAGGAGCGAAACTCTCTAAAGATTCCCCCGCGTCGCGCGGAGCGCGAAATTTGCGTGAAAACGGTCTTAATTTAAGCCGTGGCTGAAGTGGGGGCCGTGTGCAACGCTGTCGATGTTGATGCTCTCGTTGACGGGAAGAGCGGGCAAAGTGTGCTGCGGCCCGGCCGGCTTGGCCGGCACCAGCTTGCCTATGAATTCCAATTATCTCGGACAAGACGGAGGAACAAACTGGCCGGACGGGCGGCCGGTCCGACCCACATCGGGCGGGCGGTGCGGACGAATTTCCCATACCAGCAGAGAAACCAGAGCGCGCAGACCTTGACGCGGCCGAACGCGCGGGTCGGAATCATATGCTAGAGAGAATAACTGTGCGGGAAAGGTTGTTCGCCGCTTCGCGTCATTCGCGTCATCCGACGCAGCTACTTTTCTGTACAGGCATCTTACATGACTCATCTGATGCACCTCTTCCTCCTACACGCGCACGCACGCACGCACACACGCACGCACACACACTAACGGCACACATGTACGTGTCCCCTCTGATAAGAGCCACAGGCCGCCGCCGAAGACCTTGAAGGTGAGCGCACAGACACACTTTCCTTCGAGCCCCAGCAGCAGTGCGCCCGCTGGAGCTGACTGGCCTAGGCATGCGGGTTCAAATACCGAGCATTTCTTGACTTTCCAGCGTAGTACTTTTTCCTACTTCTCGTAAAAAAAATTATACAATAGTGAGGTATAGGGGATGATCGGCCATGCAGAGGGTGATGAGCCAGCTGTGCTATTGTATTATTTGCTGTTGCCGCGGTGCCATGTGGCCGAGCGGCGCACCGCAATTTCTCATCCAGTGCGCGTTGCACAAGTCGCGCGGGCAGAGATGTGTAGCCGTCCCGTCCCGTCCCGTCCTAGATCTGCAAGCTTTCCTCGTCGACTTTTCCACGGAGTGAGCGAAAGGGGTCGCGCGCCGCGCTGCCCGCTCGGGAGGTCCCCGACGGCCCCCGACGGCCCCGCGGCTACTCGCTCGCTCAACCCGTTGTATTTCGTAACAAGGGGACGTACACAAACTACGAGACCGATTTTAGGCCACTTTTTGACCCCCTTCCCCCTATCGTGACGTGGATAAACTAACCTTACCATGCATTAGGGATAGGATTTTTACTGTAGGCTCCCCCCCCCCTTAAAATGGTCACGTAGTGAATGAACGTCCCCTTCAAGTTCCTCTACAGAGGGTGGCCGTAGAGAGGAGCGTTTTCACTGTGTACACGGAGACGGAGAAAAAAATGCTTACCTCAACTGCTTGAACATTTGCAGAGTATATGGTTAGATAATTTTATTAGGTGTTGTAGCAAAGGCAAAGATAGTCGCTAAACAGCAAATAACTTATCTATGCAGTGGAAGCTTAGTTTCATCAGCTAAAAAAATTATCTATCCATCCATCAGCTGCAGAGGTATTTTTCTCCGTGTGGCGCCAAGTTGTTGAGCTCGTTTCAGAAACCTCATGGATTTGTTGCATGCACCGGAAAAGCCCCTGACAATTATATTGCGGTTCATTAAACGGAAATCTTCCCAAACATTTTTTCAAGCCGTCCGTAGACGCAGAACCTGTTGTTAATTTCTTATCCTGGCGGGGATTACCTGTGGTATAAATGTCATGTTCAGAAAAGTCCCCCCCCCCCCTCCGCTTAGTGCTGCTGAGCCCCGGGCTGACGCAGCTGAGGCGCGCACGGGCCGTCCGAGGTCTCGGACAGCCGGCCATGGGGAATGTTGTCACATGTGATGATTTAGTGGCTGGGAACCGTCATGTCCTTTTGTTATTTTTCCATCCCGATGAATGGGATCAAGGGGGCTTTAGGTGGGCCGTCAACGCTAGCTGCGCTCCCATTGGCTGCCTGTAGCGCCAATCAGCGCCTCCCAGAGCTTCTGCTGCAGTGGAGGCGAGTGTCCTGTGACCCACGCTGGCCTCAGTGCCGTCTTGTCCCCGCGTTGGGCTGACCCAGTTGGACGGGCAGGTGACCGGGCCGAGCCGCCGACCGCGTGGGGATCGAGGCACCATCAATTACACATTGGCCAAGTGCCTTTTCGGTTAATTCATCTTGACGTTCGAAGTGTAAAAGTTTTGTAGCGACGAGCTAATTCATATCCTTGAACCCGACAGCATCGCCTAGCCGAGTCATCCAGTATGTATTCCCTCCGTCCTGTCTGCCGGTCACGCGCGCCTGTGTGAGTGTGTATGTGTGTGTGTGTGCGCGCGCGCGCGTGTGTGTGTGTGTGTGTGTGTGTGCACAGAGGACGTATTTCATACTTCGTCATGTGAAAGTGAACATGCGACGCACACGTACTGGGTGACCGCGAGCCGCTCAACTTACCGGGTGACATTTATTACGGGCTCTCCGAACCCCATTTGACTCGCTGCCCCGTTTGACTGGGCTCGGCACACGCTCAGTCCCATTTGACTCGGGCTGCGCGGCGGCTTGAATTGATTTAGGTGGTCTAGCGCCTTTTTCTTGTTCTTGTTCATCACCGCTGAGATCTGTGTCAGCAGTGTAGCGATGCGCGGTGCACAGTCCCGGTCAGCGCTGTGCCCCGCATTGGCAATATTTCATGGCTGCTCGATCGGTTCGCTGCGGAGGCGCGGACGACAAGACCTTGCAGACTTGGGGGCCGCGCGGGCACAACCGGAGGCCATGCCGCGGGAGGTTTTGCTCCGCTCGACTTTGTGTCAGAGCCTTTCCACTAGAGATGTAAATAGAGAATTCGACTGAAAATTATCGTGTTTTTTTTTGTGTTTTTTTCTCAAATTTTCATGAAATATTTCGTGTACAGTCAGTCAAAACGGTCAAATCCTAGATATTTTTTCAATTTTTCGTCGAGAGTTTTCAAATTTTCGACGAAATGCCTCCTCTCTCGCATCTCTATCTTCTCATCTGTCTTTCTGCTGGCTTTGCATGTCGTCCTTGAGATATAAGTTCAGGGTCCATTGTCCATCGTCCCATATTGATCGACGAGGAACTTGAAGGGAAGGGGCGCTGTTTTATAAACTAGCCATTACGTTTTAGATCCAAAGACCTGAGTTAGAATCAGCTTGGTGCTGCAGGATTTATAAAATCTGCATAACATGACCTTTTGTAAACGGATATCAGATATTTGCGCATGTATACCAGGTGTATCATTGGCCCCGGGCAGTTTCGGTTTTAGGCAGTCCCGCAAAGCACTATCTCCGTCTCTTTCTGTCTCACGCGTCTGGCCGAGCCAGAAAGAGACGGAGATAGTGTGTTGCGGGACTGCCTAAAACCGAAACTGCCCGGGGCCAATGATACACCTGGTATAGATCTCATGGAGTCCACCCCATCTCATTCATGTCTTACACATTTCCCACCCGTAGGACCGCAAAACTATACAACAGGTGTTTTGAAGGTAAAACAGCCGCATTACAATTGTTACGTAACACATTGCCAGAACCCTCCCCTCCCCCACGTAACACACCGTAACGTTCAACCACCCCCCTTCCCCCCTAAAACGCGTTACGTAGTATGTGGACGGCCATTCTGTACCCGAAATACGTACAAATTTGTATACATTTAGTGTGTTCATTCTCGGCGCGGATAATACTGTCCGTCGAGTCCTTGTCTTTTCCTCTCCTTCCTCTCCACCACAAGGCACGACGCGCGCGCGGCCATATTTGTCATAAAAATGCAACATTGACTCTTACGAGCGGCTCGACCTCATACACTATGCGCGCGCTTGCGTCGTGACGTCATCCGTTATAATGTTCGGAAAGCCTTTGGCAAAGCCTTTGCCGTTGGTTCATAGCACGCGGAAGAAGACGGTGGTGATCACCGTATGCTGTGCTCGATCGTGGCCAAGGAGAATGCTTATGACTGTATGGCGTGACATATGCGGGTGCCCTGTAACAGAGAGAGAGAGAGAGAGAGAGAGAGAGAGAGAGAGAGAGAGAGAGAGAGAGAGAGAGAGAGAGAGAGAGAGAGAGAGAGAGAGAGAGAGAGAGAGAGAGAGAGAGAGAGAGAGAGAGAGAGAGAGAGAGAGAGAGAGAGAGAGAGAGAGAGAGAGAGAGAGAGAGAGAGAGAGAGAGAGAGAGAGAGAGAGAGAGAGTGAGAGTGAGAGCGCCCTGCTTGACCAATCAATGAAGACCGGCGAGGCTAGAGGGTCGCTGATGCACACACTGCTCTCGCTGTTTTGGGGCGCTGAGGAGCGCTGCCTGGCGTTTGCATGTTACAAGTAATAGCTTCTGCAGCAGGTTGCCATGGCCGTGCCTCGGCCTCCGGGTTGGCAGCACTCCAGCGCTTCCCATGGCTGCTCCCATGCCAGGGGTGAGGGGCATCCCATGACATGGAGGTAGGGCTGCAGTCACTGTTGCAGCCGCTCTTTGGCTCCCTGGCTGAACAAGGTCTTCTTATCTGGCGCGTCGGTAACGGTAACAGATTGGTCGGCCCCGCGGAGGCCCCTCCGAGGCCCCCGGGACCGTAAATATATCCGAGTATGTTCCTGTCCATCGCTCCCGACGGCCGAGAAATAGAATAGCGAAAATGTATGTGTGGCTGGCGGGGGCCTCGAGGCGGGTGCGCGGCCGGGTGGTCCGTCCACTAACCACGTAACGGTGGCGTTAACTACTCTCACAAAAGTATGCCTGGATAATGCGCCTGTTTCATATCAGAATGTATGCCTTAAACTCTGATTCTTCTTCGAGCGTATTACACTCAGAAAAATGGTCTCTTCGATCAAGGTTAGACTGACCTTAAAAACTCTAGTCTTGAACTTACCAAGGTTACTGACTTCGATCCAAGCTTCTTTGAAACTTCCTGCAAGACTATTGCCCTCCTGAGTGAAGTCTACTAACCTTGTTAAGTTCAAGGCTAAGACTACGTTTTTCTGGGTGTAATGCTTGAAACAAGTATTTGGCAATCCCTCACGGAGAAAAAAGATAAGTGGTCACAACAAATTGATTTTCAGACAAGGAGTCAATTTTTGTTCGGAAAACTAAAATTTTGTTGGGAGGAATAAATTTTAGTTGCACAAGAGATTGGTTGCGGGCACTAAACATAGTTTTTCCTGCTTTTTGCTCCTTCAGCGAAACTCTGCGTTGGAGCAACTAACGTTGCGATGGTGCACCTAAAATTTAGTTCCCCCAACAAAATTTTAGTTTTCCGAACAAAAATTTACTACCTCTTTGAAAATCAACTTAAAAATTAGTTGCGACCACTAATCTTTTTTTTTCTCCGTGCTCCTTAACTTCCTTCATATCTCTTTAATCAGGCGATGATGATGACTCGTCGTTCTCAGTGTAGACTAAGAAGTTTATGACACATTCAAGTGTATCAGCACGGCGAGGGCAAGTCTGAGGGTCTGTACTCGTGGGGAAGTCGGATCCAAGTATCTCGGTGAATATTTTGGTGGAGGGAGGCCATTTCGCTCGTGATTGTAATTCGTTCTCGGCGAGGGCATGAGCCTTCGTGTCTCACAGAGGCTCACGACTCTTCCCAATTTCGGGTGTAGACGGGCGTTGTGATGAATGTGGGAGTGAGCGAGTGCATTATACACGCCGCATCATCTCGGGGGAAGGACGAGGAAGGAAATAGTAAATACGATGTGATCTTTAAGGACAAGGCTGCTCGCCATGGTCGTAAAGAAGTCTCCTCTTTTTTGGTAAAAATATTAAATGAGGAGGTTTTCATAACAGAAGCGTGCATAATTCTCTTTTTTAAATGCACCTTTCTTTTGCGAATAAAACGGGTGTTGCGGTCCAAATGTGACGCGGTGTAGATCGTGCACTATAATTTATGTTGCCTAGCGCAATTAGCATTGTAATTAATACACACAGTTAAAAGCTTACAAAAGTCGAGGCTTGATATACTTGCAAAAAAAAAAAAAACAGGAAGAAACCGTTGTAATATGCAAACGCATATGCAAACGCATGCGTTTTCTTCCTAAACGGTTTGACAGCGCTGGGGCCTCAATCAAGTTCAAGTTTGACGCGCTATGGTCCTTGTTAATAAGTTAGCCGTTTACCGGAGCGAATCAAAGGGAGACTGCAGTGACGACTAAAATGAATCAGAGGACTAACGATTTGTCTTGTTTCTGTTGCAGGTACGCGTTCTTTCTCGAGACTCGTCAAAGTGCGGCCTTCACAAAGTGAGTCTTCGCATTCAGCCCCGCCGACGCCTCCGATGTCTCCGCTCGGCAGTGAAAGAAGAAAGGCGGCGGGGGAGCGGACAGTAAACGTCGGTGGTTTTGGGGCCGAAGCGAAATATAAGTTACAAGGCGTCGGATGGGAAAGGGCGAAGTGTGGCGATAAGGCTTGCTGCTGTCTGCTTCATAAGCGGAGTGAAGTATAAACTCGGGTATGCGATAACAAAGCGAAATGTGATGTTTTCGCTTATTCCTCTGATGATTCTGAAACGGGAAGATAAGGGCGCCTATATGCGTCGGAATGTGAATGTGGATACGGTTTTCGCTTACGCGAAAATCAATACGAATGTGTTGATGAAAACTGCCTCATTACATGTGAGTTGTCACTCATGTGGGATTTGGTTTGTTTCGCATCAAACTTCAGAGAAGTACCGTATTTTGACTCTGGAAATTTTCGTTAAACAATGACATTTCCTGTATAGGCAGCCAAAACGGTTTAAAAAACCAAACAAACAAAAAAACAAACTGAAAACTGTGCCATTGAAACGTTTCAATTTTTCGAAGGAAAAATTTCTTTCTGTACATGGACCATTTGATTGACAAATGATAATATGAAGAAAAACAGAAAGAGCACACCTTCACTCATAGCAGAGGGAGCCGCCCAGCTTTTGACACCGTCGCACGTTCCGCTGTAGAGCGGCTGTTGCCCTGACGACTACGAATCTCTCAGCCCCAGCCGGCTGACTGCCTGGGCCTGCCTGCCGCGCCGTGAGGGGGAGCGAGATGAGTAGATGTTCATATCGAACGCCTGTCGCCGAAAGCCAGAGAGGGACGGCGCATCGTATGCGGCCGCTTCTGACGCAGCTGCGCTATTGAGTGGGGTGGTAACCCCTCCGCGTCCGGCGGGGAGATGCGAGGCTCCGCGAGGCGCACCGACAGCGACGCATTTGTCCGCGAATGCAAAGTAAGCGACGCGTTCAACTGATAGTCGCGCGCTCCTCAGCATCAGCGTGTAATTTTTTTCCCCGGCTTCAGCCCCCCCCCCCCTGTTTTTCCCTCCTTCCTCTTTCCTCTTTTCGCGCGTCTTTCTTTTGGTGTTTTTTTTTTCCTTTTCTCTTATTTTGCGCGAGCTTTTTCGCTTTATCGGCCCCCACTCAGCGCGTCGTCAGCTCTCATGAGGTTTGGCGTCATAATTAGCCAATGGACGGCCCTTTTCGAAACAACAACAAAGAACAAAACAGAGTGAATTAAATAAGAAAAGTGATTTGGATGCAGCGTGGCTCATTAGCGTTGTGGTATGAAAAAGGTTTTAGAGCAAGGCGTTTATAGTTTGCACACCCTGTGGCTGTGCGGTGGTCACCCTGTGCGGCTGTACGGTCCGTACGGTACTACCTGTCGATCTGCACACTGACCTGATCCGTCTTGCTTGATGTTACTCTAAGTACTCCCCGAGTAGTACCCGTGAGCAACGACCGAAAACGGAACAAAAAAAAATCCAAGCAGAAAGAAAGAAAATAAGAAGGCAAAGCCGGCCGGGAAAGGTCCCTCCACACAAATGAGTGTTATTCCTACCACATTATACGAAAACCAAACCAAACCATGTATTGATCCGTCCCGAAAAATATCATAATAACACCGCAACCGGGCTGCGTGTGTGTGAGAGAGAGAGACAGAGCGAGAGAGAGAGGGGAGACAAAAGGCGTAACGCCATCGGGCAAGGGAGCCCCTCAGCTCACCGCGCGCGCTGCCAATGACGAAACCGAAAAAACAAAGTCAGGAGGAATGGGAAAAATAAAAATGACACCGATCGGAATTCTCAAAATGACACCAATTAGGACTAGCTTTGGCGGGTAATGACAGGTGGTCAACACGCCGGCCTCTGCAGTCCCTGGTGATTAGAGTACGAGGGGGCGTTCGAATCGCCCCTCTCTCTCTCTCTCTCTCTCTCTCTCTCTCTCTCTCTCTCTCTCTCTCTCTCTCTCTCTCTCTCTCTCTCTCTCTCTCTCTCTCTCTCTCTCTCTCTCTCTCTCTCTCTCTCTCTCTTCTCTCTCTCTCTCTCTCTCTCTCTCTCTCTCTCTCTCTCTCTCCCTCTCTCTTCTCTGTCTTTCTCTCTCTGTCACTCTCATTTATGAGTGATGAGTGCTAAAGGTACGGGGTGGGAGAGGGAAACAGAGATAGAGACACATAGTGTGTAAAAAAGGAGGAACTGGTGCCAGGTTTCGAACGCGGCCCCGGGCAGAGCAATGGCTGCTCGGAGAGGTGGTGCTGTTGTTACTGGTCCTCCTGCAGCTCCTCGTTCGGTTCGATGTCGGTGGGGTCGACTCGGTCAAACTCTATTTCCCCGCACAAACATTTATTCGCACGTCTCAAAACGTGCACTGGAAGAATAAATGAAGAAAAGGGGAAGAAGAAGAGGGAGAAGAAGAAAAAGAGTCCAAGCAGAAAAGTTCACTGTGTTCATTCCGAACAAAGGAATCACACAAGACTATGGAGGCTATGCAGCGCAGGGTCCATCCAGCGCGCCCAAAACTACTAGAGCAATTTTCATAATTGGGGATGCGTAATGTTACGTTACGGACTGTGTGCATGCGCGCGTGTAAGTGTGTGTGTGTGTGTGTGTGTGTGTGTGTGTGTGTGTGTGTGTGCGGTGACCTCTCGACTTACAACAACGAAACGTACCTGCTCGGGTCCGCCGCGCGTCCAAAACCAACGTTAGCACACGATATGAGTTTCCCACACCTGCAATGTGTTCGGTCGGGTGCATTTACTATATTTTTTATTGTTTTTTTTTTTTCCATGGGGGGCTGGTCTAGTCTAGGTTGTTGCCGCTGCTGCCTATTCCGCACTTTGGCAATTGGCATATCCGTACCAGCGTCCTCCATGTAGTAACGTCCGCATATCCTCTCCAACCTCGAATCGTATGAGCGGCGGCGCGTCGAGCGCCTGCGACAGCCAGGGTAGGCCAGCCCGCACGACACACGTGCTCACACAAGTCATCGGTTGCCTACCCGGCAGGCGCTATATTAGTGCGCGCAAATGCCTGGCCAGATGAGATGTGCCGTGGTCGCACTGCTTAATGGATGATCCCATGTTTTGCGGTGGACCAATGGGATCCGTCCACTGGAAGTGACGTCGGATTCCTGGCCGGTGATGCCACACACACACACACACACACACACACACACACACACACACACACACACACACTTCCTCCTCTGAGATGGCTGACGGCCGCCTGACTTGGCACTGAGAAGCCCTGCTCCGCTGATGCTAATCGCTGTGCAGAGCTTTGCTCATTCGCCGTGAACTCGGAGAGACGACTGTCCTGCTTGCTACTGGTTCCTATCTAGTTTATTTACATTTTCAAAACCTTTCTCTCCTTTTTTCTTCATTTTTTTTCTTATTTCGATTTGGTGCGGCGACCCGGTGCGAGACGAAGCCGCGGTTCGGTAGGAGACTTGAACGCTGGAGCGGGCGCCAAGAGCTACGCTAAGAGTAGAGTCGTCTAACCGTCGCCCAGTAACGGACGATACGGGGCGGTTTTGGAAACTTAAACTCACATTTTTTTTACAGGATGTGAGACCTCAGTTTTACGCAGTTTGGCGTCAGGATTCAGATAATGGGGTCACATGACCTCTTCTGATAGAAACTGTGGACGATATGAGTCGGGGTGGTCGGTCGGGATGAGGCCTACCTCCAAACTCCTCATTTCGTATCTGAGAAGGTTACGTGCTGGAGCCACCACAGGGACGGACTCTGACTCGCCCGCCGCACCCCAAATAATTGCCGTCCTTTCCAAGCGCAGAAATTTCTGACCTGCTTTGTGCGCGGAATAGTATAATGTTGGTGATTTTCTCGGTCGGGCTCGTTGATACGGAAGGTGGACGTACCTATCGGCCATTCATCAGGGCTAGGCCAGAACGGATGACCGGCCGCTAGCCGTACCGGGGCCCGACGGGGTATCAGACTCTGATGAGCCAGCAATCGACTAGGTTTCGATTCCGGTCGGATTGATCCCACCCTCTGGCATTGCTGCCCAATCTCAAATGAGTGTGTGTGTGTGTGTGTGTGTGTGTGTGCGTGCGTGTGTGTGTGCGTGTATCATTAGCCTTTTTTTTGCGATTGTAAAAAAATAGTCTCCTTGCTGTCCGTTAAAAGCACGACATCACATTCTCCCAGTCATTCACCTTGTGCACGGTGCAGAGAGAGAGAGAGAGAGAGAGAGAGAGAGAGAGAGAGAGAGAGAGAGAGAGAGAGAGAGAGAGAGAGAGAGAGAGAGAGAGAGAGAGAGAGAGAGAGAGAGAGAGAGAGAGAGAGAGAGAGAGAAAAAGAGGAAAAGAGTGAGGCGATGTGCGAGTAAGTGGCAAACTCTTCGCCTGTCACACCGTTTATCGTTGTGCGACGAAAATCTTTTCATACTCGTGGGCCCGCCCTCTCGCTCCTGTCTCTCTCACACTCTCTTTCCTCCTTCTCTCTCTCTCTCTCTCTCTCTCTCTCTCTCTCTCTCTCTCTCTCTCTCTCTCTCTCTCTCTTCTTCTCTCTCTTGTACCCAACTTTTGAAAAACTTGCCGTCTGCGTCTAAAAGGGCCCATTTGTCTCACTCTTGATGATCGAAACGCCATTGGTAGGCACCCCAACCCTCCCAGTTTTCCCAGGACTTTATTGGAGCGATTTCGGTGCCCGGCCGGGGACTGTGCGATAAGAGAACTGGTTGCCCCGTCCGTCTGTCCGCCTGTTTGTGTGTCCTCGTGACGGGAGCTGCTCAAGTTCAAATACTGGATGGATTTTTGTATTTTGTTTGTTTGCTTTTGCGTTGCCTACCCGGCGCGTGGGACGCTGTGGGCGCGCTGCTCATCAGTCTCCTTAGTGTTGTGAGCCAACTGAAAGGGTCATGTCAACCCAATTTTTGGACCTCGAACCTGAATGAAAACTGTGTTAGTTTTAAAGTGCACGAATAACGTACAGTACAGGAGTTTCAATGCGAACGGTTTTCACACACTTTGATTAGCAGTGTATTAGCGAGCATGGTGGTCAGTAAGGGTCCTGATTGGTGCTACTGCTCCTGGTATTCCAGGTGACAGAAATACGGTCCAGCGCTCTGTCGGGTGCCCACTGCTATTCTACTGCATGATTCATCAGGGAGCTGATACCCCCCCCCCCCAACCTCCCCCCCTCCCCCGCCCTCCCTACCCGGAAACGTGACTAGATTAAGTCCGAAACAGCGGCGCTGCACCACACGGCGACGTCCAGCGCGGTGCTAATGGTGCAGGGTCGTGAGAATGCTCAGAAGGCGCGGGGGCGAGGGTTCGAATCCCGCCGCGTCCTCTTTTATTTTCTCTCGTGATTTTTTTCAAAATTCCTCTTTGAGAATGACGTTTTTAGGTGTTTGATTATTTTTTTTACGGTGCAGCGTGTGTCAAGGGGCCCAGAGGGCGAAGGTGCTAAAAGATTCGCTAGCGCTCGGATTGGTGTTTGCATTAATAAAATAAAGGCGCGATGATATGAAGAGAATGACTGACAGGCAGTGTCAGAGTGAAGAGAGAGAGAGAGAGAGAGAGAGAGAGAGAGAGAGAGAGAGAGAGAGAGATGCAATGCCGCTTCGCCGCGACTTGGTCGTAAACAGGCAACTTTTATAATGTGCTAAACTTGGTATAGGCCGCCATAGAGGCATGCTGTGTCGTTGTTGTGTTCCCTGGTGGGTGAACCGCAATACTCATGACACTCGGGTTCGAATCCTGCAGGAGGCTACATGCCGTTTTTTTTCTCTCCCTCCTGCTCTTTTCCTCCCCGCGCGATGACCGTTGAGTACGTACTCTCTGATGCTGTGTGCTGTATCCCGTTAGAATGCTGCTACCGGAAGGACCCGAGAGTGAAGGGAGGAGAGAGAGAGAGAGAAAGAGAGAGAGATAGAGAGAGAGAGGCAGGCAGACAAACAGACAGACAGAGAGATGGATAGTGTAATGGTCTGTACCCTGAATATACGAGGCCCGGTGCGTGGCCAATATTAAAATGGAATTAGTGAGACTTGGACGAATTTGAAGGAGGGAGAGAGACAGAGGGCAGACATTCGTCCCCTGGCTGAGGGAAGAGGGACAGAGACAAAGGGGCCTAGTGAGATAGAGAGAGAGAGAGAGAGAGAGAGAGAGAGAGAGAGAGAGAGAGAGAGAGAGAGAGAGAGAGAGAGAGAGAGAGAGAGAGAGAGAGAGAGAGAGAGAGAGAGCCGGAGGGAGGGTGGGAGAGGGAACGGGGGAGGAGAGGAGGGGACATGTAATGTCCTTATAATGAGGGTTGTCCGCTGGCTGGGCCGGACTCGAACGAGTACCCGTCTGTCTCTCTCCCTCCCATTGAGCGCGGTGAGGACAGAGCGATGCGGCCCATGTGACCGGCGTGTATGGGCTCCACTGGGCAGCGGCAGCAGCGGCAGCAGCAGCAGCAGCGGCAGCAGCAGCAGCGGCAGCAGCGGCAGCAGCGGCAGCAGCGGCAGCAGCGGCAGCAGCGGCAGCAGCGGCAGCAGCGGTGGGACGGGACGGCCTCACTGGAAAAGTGAATAAACTCTGAAGGTGTTGCTCTATTTCGGAAAACCGTGCCCGTGCGGCGAGTGAGCTGTCTTTGCACGTGGCCTGCCCTGCTGTGCTATGAATGCCAGGTTATTCATCCCGTTATCGAAACTTGGTTTCGTTTTGGACAGTTCTATAGCCGTCTCAGCCGTTTCGCTGCCTTCCCCTCTGCTCTTGCCTCTTTTTCCGCATCAGAAGAATGTGGCTATCAAGCAGCGTAGATCTTAGATAACACCATGGCAGCCTATAGAGATTTCGCTCATTCACGCTGTGAGGCGTACTTTTTTCTTTAGGGGTCCGTCGGCACAATGGCAGGGCTGCGAGAACGCCAAGTAGGGTCAGTGTGGGTAATGAAAGCACGCAGGGGGAGCGAAATGGAAGACAAAAAAACGAAAAACAAAAACAATTTCTCTCGCTCCCGAGCGGATTCGAACCTGCGACTGCCATGTTGTACACCCCGGTACCCTGGTCTCGCGTCACTCTTCGCATGCGGAGGTGGTGCGACCCGTTGCGGAGCGCAGCTCAGCGCGGCGGATTTCGAACCGGCATGTAAATTGTGTCATAGAGGAAGGTGTGGGCTCAAATCAGTAGCAGGGGCGGTCTTTTGTGCCCTCTCTCTCTCTCTCTCTCTCTCTCTCTCTCTCTCTCTCTCTCTCTCTCTCTCTCTCTCTCTCTCTCTCTCTCTCTCTCTCTCTCTCTCTTCATCCCTCTCTCATGGTTGCTTTCCTTAATTATATTTCTGTGCTTTCACGCCTTGCGATGATCCTGAATCATGAGGCTGCAAAGAGCTTTCCGGCGGCCGCTGCCGCAGGGGCTGCAGGGCCCACGAGCTGCAGGGCCCACGGGCTGCAGGGCCCACAGGCTGCAGGGCCCACAGGCTGCAGGGCCCACAGGCTGCAGGGCCCACGGGCTGCAGGGCCTACGGGCTGCAGGGCCCACGGGCTGCAGGGCCCACGGGCTGCAGGGCCTACGGGCTGCAGGGCCCACAGGCTGCAGGGCCTACGGGCTGCAGGGCCCACAGGCTGCAGGGCCCACGGGCTGCAGGGCCTACGGGCTGCAGGGCCCACGGGCTGCAGGGCCCACGGGCTGCAGGGCCCACAGGCTGCAGGGCCCACAGGCTGCAGGGCCCACGGGCTGCAGGGCCTACGGGCTGCCCTTCTGTCCAGGCCGTGGCCCGGACCTCCGCACCTCCGCACCTCCGGACCTGGACGGATACGTACTTTCTCCCCGCCTTTTCTGTGCCCTAATGGACACCGCGCCGGTAAGGTGAGGCCTGATTGGTGCCCCGATTCCGGCAGTGCCACCTTCATTTGCAGCTCCCGAGCCCAAACCTCCTGACTTTCTCAACGCCACGCGGTATGGAAAAAAAAAGAGTAGTGTTCGCAACTATACATTTTTTAGTTGATTTCCAGACAAGCAGTATTTTGGGTTCGGCGAACTAAAATTCGTTAGTTCCACCGACGAGAAGTTAGCTGGTCCAACGAAATGGTATACGTTGCAGAGGCGGTACTAGACCTAAAATAAAATTCACTTCCAATTATTTTTACGAACCTTTTCAATAGTTTCGAAAAAAAAAAAAAGAAACTGTGTAAGACTGGAAAGCGTTTTGCGTCGACGTCTTGTGGGGTCTTTGTGGCGGCCGCGCTGCCGCCAGTATTCGAACCTGGGGCTGTGGGCTCTACGGCTTCGCCCACATGAATAGTACCGCGCACACAATTAGCACGCAGGCGCTACCTCTCCTCCAGGTAAACTCCGCCCCCTCCCCACCCCTCCCACTCCCCGTCAGCAGCTTCCCCTTGTCTCGCCGCGCATAGCGTATGAAAATTTTATAGCTTTATGGTGGGCGCGGTGCTTTACCTTGTCGGAGTTTCCCCTCTGTGTGTGTCTGTGTGTGATCGAGGAGAGGTACGGAAGGAGGAAGGAGGGAGGGAAGGGGAGGGGATAAAACCGTAAACCGAAATATCGGGACGGCGTCGGGATCTGGAACTTTTACCACACCAGGCGCGATTGCTGGGTGGGCAGCTAAAGGTAACGTGAGTTTGATTTTAGTCCCGAGTTTCAATAAACTGGGCAGTTCGGTCCCGGACCGTTAAGTATGCGTACGGCCGCGAATGTTGTCGGAAGGGCAAACCGTAATTTGGAAAGTCTGGGCACAGATGGCGCCTGCTGGGTAGGCAACCACGACGTGTGCGCGCGTGCGTGCCCTGCGGACTGGCTATCCTAGCACTCGCAGGCGCTCGGCATCACCGCTTAGTGTGCGATTTAAGGTTGTGTTGGTATTTCGCAGACGTAACACCGCGCGGATATCTCTTTGTTCCGTTATCGTGTCCTTGAAAACTTTGGCCAAATCAACGGAGTGAACCCAGGCAGGATTAGACTGTCGAATCGATATCGAATCGATGTCAATTCGAAATCGACAAATTCATCGAAATCGATGTAATCCTCTGTCGATTCGAAATCGAAATGGTATCGGAAGTCGATTGTCTTTGTCGACAAATAATCGGTGGAAAAAATCGACGTTTGACTAAATTTTGGCACCATCGATATCGATTTGGTACCATTTCAACAGTCTATTCCTAGTTGGGAAACTATCGAACGTGACCAAACGTTAAACAAAGAAGAAAAAATCCCCTGGTGCCAATTTAAGTCCAACAACTCACGTCTTCAACATTAACTGTGACGGCAGGTAAACGCTTCCCTGATCGCATTAGATTTGGCTCGCGGACCGTGGACCGCACTGAGTCGGCGCCCCATGGTTCAGGGCGTTACGTGGTTTCAGAACGGCCGCGCCGCAACGGTCCTCAAGGGCCCAAGTCGTAAGCCTTCGGCCGCCAGCCCCCGAACGTGTCCCGAACGAGAAGCAGGTTTCGTACGGCTCAGTTCCTGTGTAGATACACTCGCTACATCATCGCGGAGCGGAGTCTTCTTCTTCCTCCTCTTTTTCTTCCTCGCTGGACCGGGTCGGAGCCGCTCAACTGGCGCGGCTTCGCGGTGGAGTTGCGCCGGTACTCGAACCCGCGTCGCGTCCAATATTGCGACGGGTTGTTCGGTGCCTAATTACCCTAATTACCACTCTGAGGCTAATCAAAATGGAACGTGACCGTATCGCAAGCGGCCGCAGCAGCCTAGGGTCAGTTCAGTTGAGCGAAAATAAGGCAAAGAGAAGGAAGAAAAGAGTGAGTTGAGGAGGGTGGGGGGGGGGGAGGCTCTCGCGGGGATTCGAACCCGCAACATTCCGCTTGGAATTTAATACGACGCGCCGCGTGCGGCTCTCAGGTGGAAGGGGTGGCGCATCGTGTGGCCAAATAACGAGGCGCACATGGCTGTACTAGAGCCGCCGCGGGTTCAAATATACCGGCAAGTGTGCGGCGGGGGGAACTTGCACACGCGTGATTTTCAATAACATTGTGCAATTAAATTGCATTCTGGTGTATTGTACCGAGGAGAGTGCCGCGGCGTTGCCACCTCCCCCCCCCCCTCCTCCCCCCTCTGCCTCCTGGAATGTCCATAAAACGAAAAGGTTTTTCGCTGCCATTCCGAGGATAATCAAGAGAGCTACGTGTAGAGGGGCGTCGGTCACCCTGCCAAGCAAACGCCATTTTGTCTTCAAACGTTTTTCCCTTTCCACACTCGCCTATTTTTCTACAAAATTAAAATTAAACTATTTGTTTTGTTAAAGTAGTAATTCATTACTCGATCATCATCTCGTATTGACGAACTGAGACGTGACCGCGATTGACTCTCCTAGATCACCGTTGCGAGAGAAAATGGAGGCACTAATCGAAATCGACGGTTTATATCGAAAGGTGTCGTACTCGTCACACGTCTAGAATTAATTGCCAGAGAGCAAGACCGACGCCCGAGGCCCCCCCCCCCCTCTCTCTCTCTCTCTCTCTCTCTCTCTCTCTCTCTCTCTCTCTCTCTCTCTCTCTCTCTCTCTCTCTCTCTCTCTCTCTTTCTCTCTCTCTCTCTCGCATAGAGTGGGCACCTCACTGTTGTCAGTCTGCGACAGCAAGAAATGATAATAGCCAAAGCTGACAGAGTTTAGCGCCCTCTTGTGGTGAGTCATGCCAACTAACTGTTTTTATCGGGATCAGACAAGGCGCGCACAGACTTGAGCAATGAGCCAGTGTCGGTATGTGAGGTGTGGGTGGCTGGGGCTGGGCAGGCCGGAGGTTAGAGTTCGACAACTCTTGATAGTATTCATTCAGTCAATCCGAGATAGTTTCGAATTCTTCATTTTTTACGTAGTGATGCGTCATATCACCCGTGTCGTGAAGGGGCAGGGGCAGGAGGGGTTGCCAGGGTTACCAGTGTGGACAGTGTACACCTTTGACGTACGCATGCCCACCATGCAGAAGGCTGCGGCAGGCCACGATAGGCCTGGGCTGTGCCCCCCCCCCCCCCCGGCCCTAGCGGGCCTCACGGGCCGCACACTCTCAAAAAAGTATGCTTGAATCAGCGCAAATTTGATGCCTTCCCTGAAATCCTGGTTAACTTTCCCCAATTCAGCAACAGGATACTTGTGCCAACCATCACTATGCCCGATACAGGCATACGATTCGGCACAATCTGATGCCTGAGTTAGGCATGTAGACTGATGCCTGGATCGGGCATCCGTATTTAGTGGCATGCCTTGATTCAGGCATAGCTGCATAGCCACTACGAAATTCTTGTTTCGAGCATATTATGCTCGTTCCGAGCATATTATGCTTAGGGAAGATTTTGAGGTTCAGGCATAAAATCTGCTATGAAACAGGCATATTATGCGTGATTCAGGCATATTTTTTTTTTTTTTGAGAGTGCACGCCTGCTCACAGCGGTCGGCACACCGTCCAGAAAATTGTTTAATACTATCGCGTTTAATTTGCTATTCCGTCTAATATGCTCGGTGCGGCGCTGTGCGGCGGGGGGTGGCTAATGGCGGCCGGATGGCGGAGCTGACACACCGCCAACGCGCCTCCCAGTAATGATCCTATTCACCCAGAAACCTTGTCGCTCGGCCTGCCGTCGTCGGGGCGCGGGTTCGAATACCGTAAGCGACGACCGAGTTTTGTTGCTGTTTTAATTTGCAACACGCATCGCGGGCCCGCCCCTCTGTTACTTGGGTTCGGGTTTGAAACCATCGGCAGTGCGCCCACTTGCAGTTTTCTGAGTTTTGTTTTCAATCATGTTTTTCTTTTTACCCCTCTACGATGCATAACTAGTTGTAGGAAATGACCCCCCTTGCATCGCCTATTTGGGCTCCGCACGGCTCCGCATGTGTGTGCTCGGGCGCGAGGTATGCAGTATGCAGTGGTGCTGATCGTACGTAGTCTGGCCGGCGAGTCGGGACCAGCCGGGGGAGCAAATTAGATTCTAATCCGCACACACACACACACACACACACACACACACACACACACACACACACACGAGTAAACAATCCTGCTTAAGGTCCGCGCACCGCCGCGTGATTTTCGTCATCGATAACCCATTGCGCTCCTTCTAATGCCGCCTAAATATCGTTGTGTGCTCTCTCTCTCTCTCTCTCTCTCTCTCTCTCTCTCTCTCTCTCTCTCTCTCTCTCTCTCTCTCTCTCTCTCTCTCTCTCTCTCTCTCTCTCTCTCTCTCTCTCTCTCTCTCTCTCTCTCTCCCTCTCCCTCCCTTCCTCCCTCCCTCCCTCCCTTCCTCCCCATCGCGCCCTCTATCCTCTCTTCTATCCGCCTCGCTATCCGCACGCTGCTCTCGCATAGCTCTCTATCCCGTATGTGTCCTCTCCATTCCACACACGCTCTCGCCGCTGCTGCCGCTGCTGCAGCTGCTGCCGCTGCTGCACACACCTCGCGGGGGCATGAGAAATTTTTGCGCCCCTTCTGTGTGCCCCGCCGACACGCCGTCGCTCAGCCGGTATCGACCGCCTGTGACCGAGGGCCCCGAGCGCCTTGGCACGGGTTCAAATACCGGCGGGAGCCGTGCGGGGGGGGGGGGGGGGGGGGGGGGGGCGGCACATGGGTGTTTGTTTTCAACGCGCGGTTCTCATTTTCTTCGCTAGCTAGCTATCTGACCAGCCCTCTCTATACTGTGATAAAGCGACTTGAAGGGACCGCCCGAAACAAACTTTTGCCATGGGAACCACCTGTGATCCGAGATTTGAGTCAGTGTTAGCTTCGCACCGCAAGGATTTCAAAAACATAGTGTCGCATGACCGCCCTGACGCCTTTTGCCCACGCAGCAATTTTTTTCTGACTAAACGAAATTGTAGTTTTTGCAACTGAATGGATTGCTCTGTCCTGCAATCAACAAACAAATTAAGTTCGGACAAACTAATCATTATTTTTTTTTTTTTGGCGTGTAGTTGGCGGTCGTGTTGCAGAGCTGTGTGTCCTGTTGTCGTCGTCGTCCTGGCGAGCTCGTGGGTGGTGCGAGGGGGGGGGGGGGGGTCTGTGGGGCTGCGGGGGCTCCCCCTCCCCCTGTGACGGTATTGTCTCTGCCACAGCCATGCCGTGTGCGCATTCGATCGCGATGAGCGCGCGCGAGAGGATGCCGCCGACGCTGTTCTCACGTGACCCACGTATCTGGGCAGCGATTGGTCGCAGAGCTACGCGGCCGTCCAGTTTCCGGTGGTGCGCCGCGCCGTCGTCCGCGCCGTTCTCCGCCCGATAGCGCGTGGAATAAGTCGCCGCTGACTTGCACGCGGCACGGCGCGGGGCGCGCGCGCGCGCTATCGCGAGGTGACTGGCAGGACGGGAATAATTGAAAATGAAATAAATAAAAAAAAGAAGTGTATGGAGGGCGATATGGTTTAGAAGCGACCGCTTGTGGCGGATGTGCGCCATATGTTTTATCATCGCCTCTGATGCTGCTGGCGTCATTAGTTGGTGTGGCTGTGTGTTAATATGTAGTGGGGACGGTTTAGAACGGTATCACGTTTGTCCCAGCGCCGCGCTGGTGCGGGACCGAGTCCAACCCGTGGGGACATTATATCCTGATACTGTCCTTTGGGGCTGCCGCTGGGGGCCCTGGCTGTGTATGTCAGCGAAGGGCAATGCTTGGGGGGGGGGGGGGCCATTGTTATCTGGCACTGACATCGCAGAGGTGAAGGGACCGTGGGGGAGGGGGGGGGGGGCGAGAGAAGGGCTATGCAAACAAAATCGTGCAAATGGGACTGGCCGAGACCTGCCGCTGCTACCGCTGCTCTTAGCGACCTTCGACTCAGCAAAGGGCTCCTCCTGGAAAAGGCGGGTAGCCTGGAGCTGCCGTGGCCCCTGGAGTCCATGGAGCCCCTGGAGTCCCGCCCGGGAGCCTCCAGCCTCCAGGTCAGCGGTTGGAGTGGCACCCGGCACCCGGAGCTCCTGGAGCTGCTGAAGCCCTTGGAGTCCCTGGAGTTCCTGGAGTTCGTGGAGTCCCGCTCGGGAGCCTCCAGGACCAGCCTCCTGGTCGGCAGGTGAAGTGGCCCCCGGCAGGACCCTGAGCTCGGCCTCGGCTCGTCAGCACGGATACGTCACCCACTTCCCACTCACGTTTTATTCAAATTTTCCCGCGCGCCCGCGTTCCAGGTAATTCAAATTTCCCGCCAACGGTTCTCGGTACTGACGATTGGGACACACGGCAGTGTTAGGGGGCGCAGAGCGAGCGGCGCAGAGCGGCACAGGGGGAGGGCGTGTTCCACTGTTCCAGGTACTGCAGGGCCACCCATCTGCATCTATCTGGTGTCGTCATCGATCCCCCGGCCAATGGAGAGGAGGCCCTGCAGTGTGACCGCGCCGACTGCTCCGCACGGACAGATTTTAAGGGTGAAAAAGAAAAGAGGGGAAAAAACAAACCTCGGCGGCGGCGGGTGTCGAACCGTCGACCTCCCACAGGAAGGGAAAGGGTATCGCCTCGTTTCTAATGGGGTTCCCCTTTGTCGCAGGTGAGGTCGCCTGTCGTCGCGCCCCGCCGCGTCGTGACTTATTCGATAGAAGGCGCTGGAAACGGACCAGGAAGTGTACACCAAATATTTTAAAACGTTTGGGCGTACATTAGCCGAACTGTTGGCTGAGACAACTGAGCCCTCCGTGGGCTAGTGTCAAGTCTTTATCTAATTCATGGGCAGCCCTCCGTGAGTCCGTGCGCTGGGGGCGGCCTCCACTGCGGCCCCAGGGCGTCCCCAGGGCGGCCCGGACACGCGCAGAGACATGGTCCCGCACCTAACCCGTCTGGGTCCTCCCTGTTATCCGGAATGGGGCATAGTGCCCCGTGGTGCTGCCCGTGGTGCCGCACCACGAGTCCGCCGTGGTCTCCGCCATGGTGCCCACCACCAAGATGCATTAGGCTGTGCTCTACATGCACGCGGCGGCTATGCCCATCAGCACACGGTCTGCGCGCGCGCGCGCACACACACACACACACACACACACACACACACTGATTTTAAGAATGAAATTGGATCGGATTTGAAAGAGCGGGCGGGAGAACTTTAAGATTTAGGGGTGTGAAAGGACGTCGCTGTGTCGATTTTCAGATTTAATTTTTTTTTCCATCAGAAAGGTCTTTTAATTTTCTCTGTTCCACAATCAGCGAGTAAATACCGCTAGATGGTGCTTCTCCCTGTTATACCGGCGTTCTTTCCGTTCCTAACGATAGAAGAGGGGGTGCGGGTGCGCGCGCACACACACCGCATAGGTGTGTCTCTGGTGGGATGTATGACCGATAAAGATGCGTTCTTATGGGATTCCCCTGACTGGTACACACACACACGCACGCACACACACGTGCGTAGTCGGTACGGCGTGGTGGTGTGTACCCCAGAGGTATACTAGGTACATCAAGTACCTTTCAGGCCCGGGGCCCGCCTGCCACTTCTGCCATGTGGTCGGTGCTGCCCGAGAGAGAGAGAGAGAGAGAGAGAGAGAGAGAGAGAGAGAGAGAGAGAGAGAGAGAGAGAGAGAGAGAGGGGGAGAGAGAGAGAGAGAGAGAGAGAGAGAGAGAGGGGGGACGTAAATTCCTAACTATGTTCGGCGTTGCGCTTCCGTTCAGCGCGACGTTGATGTTGTTGTGCCTTTCTCATATTTCGAGGAGACGTCCCCCGGGGCCCTTGGCGGCAGCCTTCGGGTATCTTCGGGTACCTTCGGGTGTCTTCGGGTACCTTCGGAGGCCCCAGCAGCCGGTCGTGCCTCCGCCTCTGTGCTGTTGCTGCGCCTCGGCTGTGTGCCTCGGCTGTGCGGTGCGCCCATCTACCAGGAGAGCGGTGCTCGGCTCGGTTCGGCTCGGCTTGGCTCGGCCCGGCTCGGCCCGGCTCGGCTCGGCTCGGCTCGGCCCGGTCCGGCTCGGCTCGGCCCGGCTCGGCTCGGCTCGGCCCGGCTCGGCTCGGCTCGGCCCGGCTCGGCTCGGCTCGGCCCGGTCCGGCTCGGCTCGGTCGGACCTGAGTCGACTCTCGCCGGCCGCAGAGGAGTGTGGGGAGGGAGGGAGGGAGGGAGGGAGGAGGCTAGCACATTCCTCCCGATTCCTTACATTCCGGCCCTACCACACCTTTCGATGCATGTTAATGCATCCGTAAAGCATTTCGACACTGCAAGCGCCTGTCGCTGGCCTGTTGCTGCAGCCCCCTGCCGGCCCTGCAGGCCTGCCTCCTGTCGAGTGCGCACGGGCCGGCCGCGGCTGCAGAGTCATCAAAGAGTCATCATCATCGACCCAATTTAGGCGACAAGGGGCTGTTCTGAAAACGTTAGGTTATACATAGTTTTGGAGCGACAAGGGACTTGGAGGGGCTGTTTTGTAAAAAGTTGCCGTTACATCTTCTATCTGAGACCAGAGTTCGACGACAGGTTTCCAAAGTAGGTGGCCACAAAGCGAAGCTTCTCGCTTTGCTTCATCGTTTCCTATCAGAAAAGATTACGTGAAACCCATTTTTGAAATTCGGGCGCCAAGTCGAGTCTAGCTCTGATGTCGAATCTTAAACGTAAGGCCAAGTACAATAGAGTACTCCGGAGAAGCTCAGAACGGAAGTAAAGTCGCAACGAAGGGGAATTATGAGAAATGTAGTATTTCGGAACCCCCAGTGCCCTTCAAAAATCACGCGATTTCTCATATTTTCTCCAGGGTCCTTCTTGCTCGTTACGACTGGTTACTTCCGTTTCGGGATTCTCTGGAGTACCCTATTGGTCGACAACCATGAGGCTTTCGTGTTGATCCTCAGCAGCGGGAGGTCCGCATACCCGCCGCGTTACGTGGTTCGCGCTGGAGCCGCCGGCGGCGCTGCCTGTCATTGCCTCGCACTGCATGTTATTGCGCGGGGCGCGCGGGGCGCGGGTTCGAATCCCGTCTGCTGCCGCGCGCGCGCGCGGCGTTCTTCTCGGAAACGTTTTCATCGCCGCGTCCGCCGCAGCCACAGCGCGGCAGCAGCACCACCAACAACAACGGAGCGCGCTTTGCACTCCGCCGCTCGTTGATGTCTCCGCACCCTCCCTCACTGCTCGCGGCTGCGCGGGGCCTGGGTTCGCGCCCGCCCATCGGCGCAAGCCTTTTTCTCGGAATTTTTTTTTTCCAGGCCGTAGCCAGGTCGTAGCGGACGGAGCCCGGTAACCACACGGCCGGCCCAGGACCAGCCCGCTCATAGTGGTGCCCTAAGGCCTCTCCCCCCACCTCTCTCTCTCTCTCTCTCTCTCTCTCTCTCTCTCTCTCTCTCTCTCTCTCTCTCTCTCTCTCTCTCTCTCTCTCGGTGGCACTACCCGTTCCTCGAAACCCGAGCCTTCAATCGCCCCGTGCCTGCCTGCCAGAGGCCGAGAAGGAGCAGGAGGAGGAGAAGAAGAAGAAAGGAAGAAAAAATAAAAATGAGCTCATCGCCTGCTGACGCGCAGCCTCCTGCACTACTACTGTGGGCCTCAAATGTATGTCTCTCCGTCCTTGTCGCGCCCCCAGGGGTTCCCGGCGGGCCGTGCGGGTGCGAGCAAGACAGCGGGCGCGATCCGAGGCGGCGCCTGCAGCTGGGGGCCGGCGAGGGGTGGTGGTGTTCGAACCCTTGGAATCCTTTGGCTCAGCCAATTACGATGCAGCAGCCTTTCCTCGAAAACCAATAAGCGCGCCGGAGACACTGCAGTTAGGCCCTAGCCGCGCTCCGATCGGCTGGCGCATGCGCCATTGTGGGGAACCATACTCTACAGGGTACAGGAACCCGTCATTGACAATAGTAGTGTTTCAGCGATCCCTCACTCGTAAAACAGCAACGGGAAGAGGGGAGGGGACTAAATTACTCGCAGCGACGTGTGTAGAGGCAAAGGGGGCCCGGCAGGCGGCAGCAGCGGCAGCTGCGGCAGCAGCGGCAGTAGCGGCAGCAGCGGCAGCAGCGGCAGCAGCGGCAGCAGCGGCAGCAGCGGCAGCAGCAGCAGCAGCAGCAGCAGCAGCAGCGGCAGCAGCGGCAGCAGCGGCAGCACCGGCAGCAGCGGCAGCAGGACGGCTGGTGGCACTCAAGACATCGGCAGACCAATCAAAATCTCCTCTCACTCGAATACCAGATTATACTCATCAGAGTGCCTCGGCCCCGCCATGTTGCTTTGATGCGCCCAGCTGGCCGGCCGTGCCCAGGCCGTGCCCAGTCCGCCGTACCCACCGGTCAGGAATTCGGCGGCCCCGCCGGCTCTAGGGCCTAGAGTCTGTAGTGAGCCTAGAGAGTCTCTAGGGCCTAGAGTCTGTAGTGAGCCTAGAGAGTCTCTAGAATCTCTCGCACAGCCGGAGGTAGGCGGGCGATCGGAAGGCGGCGAGCAATTGCGCGGCGAGGAATGCCTCACAGGAGTGTAACGCCTGCCGAGGTCCGGGGTAGGCAACCGCTGAGCAGCAGTGTCGTGCGGGCTGGCCTACCCTCACAGGCGTCAGCGCCTGCCATGGTCCGGGTAGGCAACCGCTGAGCGGCCGTGTCGTGCGGGCTGGCCTACCCTCACAGGCGTTCCCTGACTCTCGCTCTTGGGAGAAAAATATGCCTCATACGCTTATTGCATTCGGAAACAGACGTTCGCGACCTAACGTCTTTTACGCATGCTCTCTCTCTCTCTCTCTCTCTCTCTCTCTCTCTCTCTCTCTCTCTCTCTCTCTCTCTCTCTCTCTCTCTCTCTCTCTCTCTCTCTCTCTCTCTCTCTCTCTCTCTCTCTCTCTCTCGCACCCATCACTACGTTGGCGCGGGACAGTCAGACAGACCTGGTGGCACTGTGTGTGAAGTTGCTTATCTCCAAATTACCATCGGGGGGATATTTTTGTTGGCGTTGCATGTAATACGCACACAATTCTCCGTCTCTCTCCGTCGCGAGGTCGAGGCGGTGCCATCTCTCTCGCAATAAGCAAATGACGGGGAGGGAGGGAGGCTCGGCTGCAGTATTGCCGTCCGCGTTCGAACCCGCGTAAGTGGCGTGCCGGAACCACTCCGGATACGGGGGGCCGCGTTCCGAGCGCTGCGTTTTTTGAACGCAGCAGCAGCAGCAGCTCTGGAAACGGAGGAAAAGGGAAGGGGAGGGGGAGGGGAGGGGAGGCGTTTGCGTCTGGGTTTCGCTTCGGATTGCAGAGGTATGGTATTATTTCGAGCAATTACCTTACTTCGCCTCCCTTGGCCAGCCGGCTGTGTTGTTCGGGGCGTAGCGTGTCACTGGGTGTGTGTGCGTGCACGCGTGTGTGTGTGTGTGCAGCAAGGTGTGCGTCGTTGAACCGGGGGAGATTCCTATCGGTGTACGCGCGTTCCGCAAGTCTGCGAGGCTCACTGACTGACCAAGCTTTTCCAGCTCAAATATCGCCCTACTACCAACACCACCACCACTGCCGCCGCCACTTTAGCCGGACCTGCACTACTTACGTATTTTGTTGTATTCAACAGTCGTCGTCCTCGTTCCTCTCGTCCCCTCTCTTTTGCTCCCCATTTGAAAACGTTAACGTTTAAAAATAGGGCGTGTTAAGAATGAGGTATGCGTGTGCTAGTTGACGGGGTACGTACTAGAA